>JAMKCH010020250.1:0-22157 GCA_023653785.1 Ophioderma brevispina
GTGCATTGAGCCGTTTATTGGTGTTTTGTTGATTGTATCTCCTTACCTTAAGATGTTGTAACATACAAAACTTCAGGGGTTGACCCAGTCGGTCTATTGGCCTTTTGGTCAACTCCTATAATAAATTTTGTCGATGTAATTTGCTTTGGTGAAACATGATTTTTATGGAAAGAACGTTGAAGTTGAAGTGGAAACATGTCGTAATGACTTCTAGAAAGATCAAGAACTCTTCTCTGGATGATCAAGTAAAGCCCACTTCACTACTAATACGGCGGTCATTATTTTACTCCAGTGCGATTTTATATTATTGCTCAGGCCTTCAAAACGGAGCGTATCCATTAAAGCCGATCCTGTATTCAATTTGATTAAATTTAGAAAAATTTCACTTTGATGAAGGAATACTGGTACGTACCTATTACTTATAATCTGTATCAATCGGACTTAAAGCAATTATTAGCACAGTGTTTTAAGAGCGCCCCAATTTTCAAAAATTAAGCTTTTACACGGGTGCATGTAACTGGCAGAAACATACCTGTGAAGTAAGCTCGAAAATGTCTGTGTCTCACAAAAGAAGGAATTTGTAATTAGAATAATATTCTCGCGCGATCCCGATATAATTTTCAAAACGGCGCTGGAAACTGACCTTCCCAATGGAAAGAGCCGGGAAAAGCGCCATGAACGTGTCTAAAATCCTCAGCCATTAGTTGTTTTATGGTTCAGCAAATCCAAGATAGCGGTTAGTTTCTCGAGGTGGCATTGTTTATCATGGAGGACATAAACGTAAGGCATTTCCAGCTCTGCCGGTTAAGTCCAATCTGGGCTTCCAATTCTCATATTACAAAATCGCTTTTTATGGCATCCGCATTTTTAGCATCTCGTCGCAGGTATAGATTCCTAGACAATCACTGACGTAAACTGTGCCAAAATCTTCACATTGAATATTGGGGGCGCTCTTCAAAAATGTGCCATTATTGCTTAAATCCGAACTTTGTGTCGCCTGCAGGGATTGCAGGAGGCAATCTGTATCTCGTCGTGTTATGATGTGGGTATGTGCGTTTTAATTGCCACCAAACGCAGGTAAGAGGTCAACCATAGCCACTGGGTATGCCATGGTAGAGGTCAATTGGCACATACCAAGGTCAAATGCCATTAGAGTTCAACTTGTGCGGAGTAAAGAAAGGGCGTGTCGCGAACAGCAAAGGGTTACTATCTGGCCTAAGTTTTAAAGTGCGTCAAGGTCCTGATAAAGTGAGGTATAACAGAATTTAATGGATAAGGGTGGCCATTAAAATTCAACGGGCATACTAACCATTAAGTGCACCGTTAAGCATCTTCCAAAGTTAACGGGGCAGTTTGGAGATAAACCAGTGGCGGATCCAGGATTTGAAAAACGTAATAATTACCGGGGGGGTGAAGGCTGAAACTTGTCCAAATGGGCTGATTGTGAGATTTTGCAGAATTACCGGGAGGCGCGCCGGCCCTCCGCCCCCCCTGAGATCCGCGCCTGATAACCCCTTATTTATTGGCATAGAACCATTAGCAAAATGTGTGATTTTGTTAAACTGAATATGTCCAAACCTTTATTGTATAATCATTAAGAGCGAAAAAGTCGTAGAGCTTAATTCCTAATCAAAGAAAGAACTCTAGATAATTAAATCGAATAGGACGTAGGAAAAGTATTGTGTCACTGAAAATGTGCGAAATCTGGGAGATACAATGATAGACTCAAGCTACCGTAGACATTAAAGGTGCAACGAGATATTTCAGCCCCCCCCCCCCATTAAAGGGTAGCTAAAAATGTGAAACTTTTTTTTTTTTTTTTTTTTTTTTTTTAAAGCTTTCTATCAAAAATATCCCCACCTGAAAGGATTAAGCTGAACAAGATAAAAAAATTTGTGGAAATTTTTAATTACTATTGGAGCAAATACGGAAATTCAGCCTGTGTTTTTATTGAATATAAGAATATAAAATCACCTTTTTTACTTTAAGATATTCTGTAGCAAATAAAAGGTAAGAAATTATTGAGTGTCTAATCTACCTTGTACATATGTTGCACTTTAAGTAAAAGCCAATTAATTATAAATCACGAATGCGTCCCTCTCACGTACGTGCGAATAGTTTCCCACAAGACAAGGGATACGTGGATACCAGAGAAATGAGCTTTAGGCAGAGCGTAGACAGCAGCACATTTGCTGAAGAAATGTTGTTTTGATCAGGCGTGGGCATTTCTGAAGTACTGCTGGTACGCCCACGCACGACAATAATCCCCCGGAGTAAACACCGCGACACGCCGAGTTACCGCGCTATCTATCCCGTTTGCCTCGCTACACTCCCGTTTACATCCCATCCTCGAGCTTACATCGCCGCCACCCGAGTTTCCGTCACTACAATACACCTCGAGTTTCCAGCGTAAGCTCGAGTTCCGTCGCTACACAGCGAGTTTCCATCGCTACACCGCGAGTTTCCAGCGCTACAGTTCGAGTTTTCAACGATATACCTCCAGTTTCTGTTCTCTATACCTCCAGTTTCTGTCGCTTATACCTCGAGTGTCGCCGCTATGCTCTCGTGTATTTGGTTGGAAAACGCTACACCTCGAGTTTCCCTCGCTGCACCTCCGAGTTTGCAGGGCTTCCTACACTGCGAGTTTGCAACGCTACCCATCGAGTGTATGCATCTCCTGGATCGCCACGACTCGAGTTTCGAATTACAGCGTACTATTTCGAGTTTACATTTAATGGGAAAAAAAACAAGGGGGGGATACGATTTTTTAAACAGAAGCGAGGGGGGGGGGGATTGCGAAAATTTTGCACCACAAAAATGTGACATCCTCCATCCCGGGCGGGGGGGGGGTGAATCCAGCAGCACCCAGTTTAGAAATTAAGAACGATTAAGGCCGCGTAAGATCCGCTTCTAAAAATCATTTGCTATGCAAATTTAGTAGAAATATTTTAAATTTAGTGGTTTACTTCTTTTAATGCGTTGGCTTAATAATCAACCTTCAATGTTAGCTTTCCAAAACACATTTCCATGCAAATTAAAAACAATATGCAATTTGTAAGTGTTTCACTTTTATGCTAATAGGTATAATCAACCGTTTTAAAAAGTAAATTATTGATGGTTAGGATTTGCATTGAAATGAAAACCATCAAATCGCGCCCTGGCCGGGGGTGGGTGTCGGGAGGGTAACCCTTGCAATGTTCGCTTTCCAAAAACATTTGCCATTTTTTTTAATTTTATACAAACAATTTGAGTTTTGTAAGTGGTTTAGGTATGATAAGTGGTAATAGGTATGATCCACGGTTATAGGTATTGATACATGATCTTTGTATGGGTTAAAGTGTGCATGGAGAGTTCATATAAAGCGGCCCCGGAGGTGGGTTGCATGAGGGGTGTTCCATCCCGCACGTGTCCCAACCCCCCCCCCCCGCAAAGCGCGGAACCCCTTGCAATGTTCACTTTCCAAAACACATTTTCTCATGCAAATCTTATAGAAACAATTTCAATTTGTAAGTGGTTCACATTTTATAAGATATATTTGATGGTTTTTAATCTCCACGTTGAGAGGCAGGAGCCTCCCGCGCTTGTTCACTTTTCAAACACCTCATGCAAATGTTATCGGCCTATTGATATCAACGGTGTAAAAAGTATATATGGTTGAATGGGTTAGGTTTTGTGAATTAATTATATGTACAGCATTCACATATCAAACAGTCCGGGGTGGGTTCACTTTCCAAACCCATTTTTCTCATGCAATTTGATAAAAAAAATAAATTGGTACGTGGTTCTACTCGGTCCCCCCCCCCCCTTGTTCCTTCGTTTATTAACGATATGCAGCTAATCTAAGTATGTAAAACCATCGATATGTATCCTGACGACGCCCTATTGACATGTGTGATAAAGACCCTAAACAAATAACTAATTGTTTGAACAAAGACCTTATAAAAATGTAACTTAGAATGTGCTTAACAAAAACACCCCCCGTCTTACCGAGCCATTTTTGTAACCAGTTTACCATGGCAATGATTACCCCCCCCCCCCGGCATCGAGAATTCGTTATAACGCACCCACTGTCTTAGGATTTTGAGGGGGGGGGGGGGGGTACCAAGGATAGCTATGGACCTCCTCTTTATATTGAGTCAAATAATTACCAACATCAGAAACTTCAGAAACTCCAAAATAAAATATGGCAATGAGAATCATCTTGGATGTCCCATTTAGGACACATATAAAGGGTATGCTCTATACCCTTAGCTTCATGGATATATTGTATCTAACGTTATACAAACAGGGTGCAGGTTAGAAGATGTCAATATAAATGACCCCAAATTATCTCACTGATTAATTTAATATTTAAGTAACTCTCATTGCAAATAAGACTAGGTTCAGCTTTCTTGTAATGCAATGTAATCGCCGGTTTGAATGCGTGTCTGTCCGCATGTCAATATAATAATTGCATTGCAGCATTCCTTCAAGTAGTTTGAGGACATCGTGAATAGGTGTATACATTACAGTATGTAGTTGATTTACGGTCAATCAAGTATGCGCAAAACTGATTTAGAGTGGACTATATTTCACTTGATATCTGGAAGGCGGACATGAAATTGTCTTACATACAGCATTTCTATTTGGTTAATTGCCATCGTATATTGTCAATTTAACAAACCGGTAGCAGTGTAGCTTCGAAAATTAAAGAGCCATGAGGAGATTTCCAGAAAGAATCGCCCCCAATTTTTCTCGAGCCCCGGGTTTTTACATATTCGGAATAATTACCAATGTATTAGATCACATCTGAAGTGAATAAGCCGAATACGCCGTTTATGTAAGATGATGATTGTAGTTCTTTTGTGCACGATTACGATAGCAGGCAAGTTCAAAGCGAGGTTTGCGTTTTTCTTTTGCACCAGTTTGTCCGATAAACCTTCGAAACGTTCTCGGTAGGTGGTCTTCAAAAGATCCAGTGAAATTTGAGAGAAATTGGTATCCTAAAAAATCTCCTCCTGTCACTTTAAGCTCTATCCCTCTTCAGCACTGATTGGCTTAAAGAGACACAATGGCATGAAATGGCAAATATTCAGACATAATGAAATGACTCTTACTGGAATTCTCTTCCATTCTGTAAAAACAGCAAGAGTTCTTGCAGTTCGTGGCAAATCCTGCCACGGTAAATCAAGGTGTTGATATCTCTGCCAGAATTTACAGCGTATCTATCATGTTTTTGCTTTTCAAGTTCGATAAAATGCCGGCAGTAATGTTAGCATCCTTGGCTAAGAAGAGAAGCTTACAAGGAAAATAATATTAGTCACTCCTCCCTTTGTTTACAAAATTTAAACACCCAAATTGTTTTCAAATTTGTGGAAGTGATTTCTGTAAAGGTCCATTTCATTTTGTCTGAATATTTTTATTGCCATTGTGTCCATTTAAAGAATCACATAAAGTCCATGGTGACCAATCGGCAAAATGGACACGTGTGATCAGAGAAGATGAGAAAGAAGGAGGTGGTTCGACTGCTACTTCAAAAGATAACCTGTTCAACCGCCTATTCATCTCAATCGGCTTAAATCTAATCGATTGGACCAAAGACTTACGCTACTTGCTGGAGAACATTACATTACACCTGTCATTAAATCCCAGAAACATTCCAATTACCCAGTTGTCAATTGGATCGGCACAGGGTCTATAGGGCGGTTGCACGGGAGGTCCAATAGGTTATTTTGGCCAGAACCTGCCTCCAGAACAAACCCAAGCTGCAAAGAATACAATAGAATCACTGACGAAATATCTGGAATGTCAGGTGAACCAGGTGCATGATTGTTATTCTTCTAATGCTGGATGATATGGAGGACAAACAAAAGTCATTCAGACATAATTTAGCTCCGGGCAAGGACCCTCTACACTATGGTGTGACCAGGACGGAAAACTTACTCGCCTGCATCAGCTAGAAACAATTTGACCCCAAATTTAGTATTTGGGCACTTTGGTCACTTTAATAACACTTTTGTTGACCCAAAAACCTGGAATTCAAATGTTAGCTTACCGAAAAAGGGTCGATTTGCTGTCTTTCGTTAAAAAGCCAATTGATTTCTCAATTATTTCGCCAACGGATAAAAATAAATAAAAATCAGTCAGAAACAACCGCGGAGTTCTTTGGCAGCAGAGATCTTTTAGCCCCGGGGCTTGAGCTGGAAAATTAATAACCTTAGTGGGAGTGTTGTCAATTACTCCTGTTGGAAAACATTCCCGAACGGCCAAGCGTGAGGCGGTGAAAAACATACTTAAAGGTCCAATCGAGTGGGCCCTTGAAGTTTCCTACAATGAGCTGATGAATGAGAATAATCCTGGGTAATCGGATTTGAAAATCGAGCCATCTCCTGCTCTTTCTCATATTCTCTGGTGTGATGTAGTCCATTTCTTTTCAGATTAAGTATTACAACTGCACCAGGACCGAGTACGTGTAATGAAATGTTAGATTGGTTTGCGGTTTTTTTTCTTTTGGGGCGGGGGTGGTAATACAATCAATATAAGACTTTCGAGTAATCTACTTCAAATGACAATTAAAAATCCATTATTAATATGGCTCTAATTAATCTACTGTTGAAAGATTCTGTAACATTATATTGTTTTGTTATGCATGATAACACATACGTTATCAAACTCAGCCACCCCAATGTTAAAACATATCGAGTGAAATCTTCGTCGAATTAAATGACAAAAAAGAAGACTGCGTCATAAACCTTTTGTCGGTAAGAATTGTTTAAAATGTTGTATAGGGTGATTATTTAGGGTCTATTTATTATGTCACAAGAAAGAATCAAAATATAATGGGTGTGTCAAATTCAACGACTAATTCTGTATCATATTGTCAATAGATGCATTTAGAAATCCCAACACGTGCACCAAGCACGCGGAATGTGAAATTAGTATGTTCACGAATAAATTGGTGATGAAACAACTATAAATACAAACTTGCAATACAATTCTTCCACTTCAGTCATGCGTATATAGCTTGTAGCAAAAAAGTGTTCTTGAAGTACTTGTAGTACACCTTGAAAAGAATACCTACATTTGGAGTTTTTATTTGGCGGGTTATTTTGAAAAAATATTCATTCCACGTGCAGGTTTTAGTCATAGTTAAGATATGCAACTTACATATCATGTAAGGCCTATATAAAATATTTCAGGCCTCTGGTTTTGACCTCGAAACCTCAAAGCGCTTTACGATGTTAAAAATAAACATTACAAAGCAAGATAAAAACACGATGGGATACGAAAGCTAGTTAACATAGTAAAATGCAGCCATATATCATAAAAAACTGCCTAAAACCAATTTGCAGGCAAAGATCAAAACAATGAACATGCTTTGACAAATCGAGATCAGAGATGTCACAGAGCAGGAAGGGGAGAACAAGTGCATATCAAAACAGAGGAGAGAAAAGGGAACCAATGACCAAATAACATCAATGATTGAGCGACAACGATGTCTTAATGTTATAATGTGTGTCTGGATAAGACGATCAAGGAATCGATCATAATTTTAACTCCTTCACGTTATAGTTAAGGTTCAAAACTGTCAGTATCACCTTTAAACGAGTATTAAAGGGTTTGTCTTGTTGGTCATATAGCAAGTGCGATTTATCGGGTACCCGAAAATTTTGAAGAGGAAACTAATACAAGAAATAAGCCTTTAAAGTTGCTCTAAATTGCTGTATAACGTTCTTCTTCGAAATTTGGGGCTCGGGTTAGCACAGTGAGTGGGTCTTCCCTCGCTTCTCACCACTGTGGTCCCGGGTTCGACCCTCAGTCGGGCCTGCAATTTCATGTGCGTTTGATTTCCAGTCCATCCTCGGCAGGTTTTCTCCGGGTACTCCGGTTTCCTCCTGCTTCTAAAACTGGGCTTTCTTCCCTAACTTATATATGATAATAAAGTGAATTGAAATCAAGTATTTTCGTGACACTAAAATGACACGATTGTGTTGATGTGTCGTTAAATACTAATACCTCCTCTTCCTCGAAATTCACTCCCAGTGCATCTTCAGCCAACGTTGAACGCCACTGACCAGTATACCTTGTGATAGCGCTTCATCGGGTGTGCTCTCTTCTAGGAAACGGTGGTTGTATCTTGCCCAGTGGCTAAGCTTATCAAATTTGGCTAAATAAATGTTATTTGCAAGGCGTGCCCGAAACATTTTTGTTAAAGATTGAAGACAGTTGCCATGTCAGTGCAACCATTAATCGTAACCGAGGTTCAGTATGCCAATATTCATACCTCAGAGACTAAAGTGTGTTCAAACAAAAAACGAGTCCGCCATATTAGCAGATAATTTCTTTACAAAAATTGTTTGGACAGCAGTTTTGACAGCTGCAAACGTTATCTATCGTCCCTAAAATATAGAAAAAACGGAATTCTTCCAGATGTCACGATGTAGATTTTCTTTGAAGTTATAATCTCAAACTCACAGACCAGGTACAGAATAATTATTTCTCAAACGCCATATCTGACAAGGTATTGAAAATCCTTTGTCCGCATAGGCATGTATTGGTTATTTATATTATAAAGCACGACTGTTTAAACACGATTGTTAGAAAATTGCAACATAATTTGTCTTAAACTGTAATTGTAAGTCCTTGTAAAGGCCTTACATCCTATGTCCGTAAACCGTTTGTAAAACGATTTGTATTGATTCGCTTTACCAAAACAGAATATCATTCATACTGAGAACTTGTAATGAATATCAAATATTTCTATCGAACATAGAAAACAGGCATGTATTGATTATTTATATTATTAAGCACGACTGTTTAAACACGATTGTAAAAAAATTGAAACATATTTTGTCTTAAACTGTAATTGTAAGTCCTTGTAAAGGCCTTACATGATATGTCCGTAAACCGTTTGCAAAACGATTTGTATTGGTTCGCTTTACCAAAACAGAATAATATTCATACCGATTACTTGTAATGATTATCAAATATTTCTATCGATCTTAGAAAACATAGTTTTCGATAAAAAAAACGTCCGATTCCAAGCTAGGTTTCTCCAGCGGATTGTATATTAAAAGCAAAATAATGTGTATCACAATAGTCCATAGTATGTGAGTTCATGTTGTTTTCGGCCAAATTTGGGACCTTTTTGTTTGTACCCGCTGAAGAAAAAGTTTCTCAAATTTTACAGGGGTTATGAGGAAAATGTGAACTTGCTTCTGAGAATGCTGATAAGGGGTAGTTGAAGATGAGGCCTCAGATCATCCACATTTATATGTGTAGTATGTGTCCTTACACACTCAAGGTCAACTGTTCCAAATGCACATATAGCTTGGATTAATGCAGATATATACCGACGTGTCCCAGCAAATTGCAGTAACCAGTTGTTTTGCAGTAACCCGATTTTACCAAAACTGGTAAAAGGTGATATAATTATGCTCATATTTTTCAATAGGTGATTTATTTATAATTTTTACAAAATGTTTATAAGGACACAACCGATTTCTTCATGGGAGTACCTTTGAGATACCTGTTAAGTAGCCACGGAGTCACCACCCTGACCCATGAGTAACATTTCGCCGACCGCAAACATAGCAAAAGTGGGGGTAATCATCCACCTAGGTACACACGCAGCAGCTTAACCACTTGTGTTAATAGGCTTGAATATGATCAGAAAGAAAAACAGCAATGGAAAGTTTGGCGCCCTCTATGGTCAAAAGTGCTGCCTACTAGACAGCGGGTAGGAGAGTACATGTGAAGGTACTCCCAAGGAGTTACTCCACTGCAGAGGTACTCCACTACTGGTGCCTAGCAGGTAACTGCAGAGTACTCAATAGGATGGGTAGTGCTAAGTAAACATAGCTGCTACCCACCCAGTGTCTTGTGTACTTCACAAGTACGTAGTTGTATGTACCGCATCAATAATGCATCAAGGGGGCACCCTTGGAGTAGAGCTAAGAATACACATAGAGTAGTTTAAAGCAATAATAGCACATTTTTTAAGAGCGTCCCCAATTTTCAAAAAAAATTGAGATTTTTACACGGTTGCATTGTTAACTGGCTAGTAAACTATACCTGTGAATGGTTAAGCTCGAACATGTCTGTGTTGCAAACGAAGGAATTTTGTAATTAGAACAATTAATATCGGACATCTCCGATAATAATTCAACGGCTGTTGGAAACGGCCTTCCAATATAAAACAGCCGGGAAATAGCACCATGTACGTGTCTCACTATCCATTAGTTGTTCTTTTTAGTGGTTCAGGTCAAAGTCAAAGCAAGTCAAGCGAGAGGTCATTTTCTTGAGGGGCACTATTTCATCATGGACGGACATAAAAACTTGCATTTCAGCCTCTGCCGTTAAGTTACAATCTGGGATCCCAATTCTAATTACAAACTCGCTTATCTTTATGAGAAATTACGAATTTTTGAGCATCGCGTTCGCAGGTGTAGTTTCCTAGACAAATACAATAACTGCTGCAAAAAATATCCAATTTGAAAAATTGGGGGCGCTCTTCAAAAAAATGTGCTGTTATTGCTTTAAACCTCGTTCTACCGAAGGGGGGGGGGGTGGTTGTGGTGACACCCCCACCCTTCAGGTTTTTTCCACCGGTTACTAAACCCCCTTTTTGGTGACAAATTATTTAATGTAATTTTTTTTTTTTTTTTTTTTTTAAATTTAATCCAAAAACAAACAGCCACCGGGGTTCGGTTGGGTTTGGGGGGTTATAGGTTAAGAAAGGGTGATCCAAAGTGATCGCATAGGGGGGGTTGGTTAACCACACCCCCCCCCTGGGAAGAGAGTACCAACATGCCTAAACACAAACAGGAAATCACAGACACTTGATTTGAGAGATATATCCCTACATCTTTCCATTGATACCAAAATTAAGTACCAACATGCCTCGACATTACGTCACAATGGACGTCATTAAAGTTCGCATGTCAGCTAAACTGCCATTTCCATAGACACCACACAGTGGGAAATTCAATTTTTGCCCAAAAAAAGTTAGGAAAAACAGATTTTCAGCGGGTTTTGCTCTACTTGATGGGAAATGACTAGTTTTATATAATGAAATCATTTTAAGAGCTCTAATAGGGTGTTTGGTCGCTAAAAATTGCGAAAAAATATCAAATTTCCACCTATATATTCAGTATTTTCGTACTTTAATCAACATATGACGTCATGGAAGTCATAGATGGGGATGTTAGTACTTATTTGGTACCAAAGGAAAGAAAGAAAACTCTAAGTATCCTTTGGTACCAAATTACAGGAATCGGGGTCAGTAACGAAAAAATCACAGGGGGGCGGGTACACCACACCCCCCCCACCCCTTGGGGCGTTTGTTACAAAAAATGGCTCAGGTAGACGAGGGGTTTAAGGGGTTGACGTGTTAGTGATCTACTCGATAAAATTTCCTGAATCACATATATGGTATTTACAATGGGGCTGATTAAGAATCTGAAATAAAAAATGGGGGGTCACCGACTTTGTTTTTGAGCTATAGCCAAAACAAACAGGGCTTATGTTGTCACTTTTTAAAACCACGCAAGTCTATGGGAAAAGTCAAAAATTTGACGTTTGAATCCGCCTACAAAATAAAAAGAAAGAGTAGAGAAAAGAGGGGGATAGGTAATGAAAGATGTGGTGATTTTCTTAACCCACCCGTCCAACGGTCCCTATGTGTTCTTGCAAAATTTTAAAATAAAAAATGGGGTAGCGACCGACTTACTTTTTCCAATTACACGCCGAAAAAAAACCACTGAAAATTGGAACAATTTTTTCAAATTGGGCGTATTGTTGGGCGGCAAAGAAAATACTCGCACATTCGCAGTACATGAACGCAGGCGTAGAGATGCGCGCTTTTAATAAACGCAAACACACGCACACAGTTATTCGCGGTGGTATCTGCGAATTGATACCCCCTTCGCCCGCGCAAAATAACCTTTTCCATTTGTCCAGGACGGGGCTTCTACAACAGAATGCTGACGGGTGGAAGCAGCTTGCGCGGGAAACAATCACACGTCAAACCCCTTCAGCTCGGGTTACATTGAGTAGCATCTGCGGTGCATTCTTGTAAAAGTTTAGATCTATCAGGACCAGGCTTGCGTCTGTTGGAGACATATAGAAATATATAGAGAGAGAGATATAGATGAGAGAGAGAGAGAGAGGGAGACGAGGAGAGAGAGAGAGAGTACCCCCATGAGAATTGATGACCAGAGCGGATTCGGAGCATTATGAATCGCCAAAATGAACTTGCTGTGAACGTTCGGAAGGTTGTGGGTTCGAGTACCAATCCACAGCAAGTTCATTTTGCGATGCAATAATGTTACGTTCGCGCTGTCATCAATCTCTCACACAATATTTGTATTTATTTCTATGACAGTAATTCACAAAGAGGTTTAAGTAACTCCAATCTCTCTCACACATATATATATAAATATATATATATATATATTGGAATTGAGTGGTAAGTTGTTTGCATGAAGGCTATCTTGTCATAACTAATCATGTTAGTTAAACGAGATTTTAAATGCCAAACATGCACCAAAACTTACTTATGTGTAACACATTTTTTTAAAACTAAGGGTTCCTAGCGGACCTCGGGGTGGCGCAATGGCAGGGACGATTTGCAGAACAGAATGCTTCCGACGCTGTGTACATTATCGATTTATAATGTAACGTTAGGAAGGCCCCACTGCATTGGCGTTTTTAAGGAATGCATTTGTCCATCTGACAACATGATTCTGAAAGCAAGTGCCTCTAACTTTGTTTTTAATATGCAAAATTCGTGGATGAAATATTATTTCATGTAACTGTGAAAAAAACGATGGTGTTTTGTAACAAAGAAATCAACGCACGGAAGATTGAGTATTTTAAAATACGTTCAGTAGAGGAAGAACCCATATTTTTGCTATAAACTTGAGATTTCATTACAAAACAAATGTAACACATCTTGTAATCTTATCGTGCTTCAATATTGCGCCCGCAGTGCACCTAAGAAATTTTAAACACGTTGAATGGAAAGGAGCGATAAGGAAAAATGTAAAAAGCAACAGCCGCAAGGTGACTGTGCAAAGCTATACTGCATAATGCATACAGGGAACGACGTCTTAGTTCCAGACAACACGAGATGAAGAGAGAAAAATTATCCAGAATTAAGCCCATAAACCATGTAAACCATAAAATCATAACTACGCTAAAACACTCCAATGTAGATTGAATGACAGAATGATTACACGGGAGTTCAATGTCAAAATGTGCGTAACGAAAGATAACTTACCATCCAAGATCATGATAATGAGGCATTTCATTTTTTTTTAATGTGCGGAGGATATTTAAGCTCTATTTCGAGTGTTAGTTTATTAGCGTGCATGGCTCGAAATGGTTTAGTTGGTGATTTCAATCGCTAGCTGATTGAACGGGAGCGATCACTGAAATTGCCCATTTGAAACTTTTCGATTCAATATTTTGTAATATATGTCATAATTATTGAGACATTTAAAGCTAATTTATTTGTACGTAGCCCATTTCCCAAATTTTGTGAGGTTGTCTCATTCAACATCTTACACATGTCATCCGGATTGTTGAGATATTAGACGTTTACGAGAGCGGTAGAAAACAATGATAATTCAAGAGGAATGTTCGTCAAAAGTAGAGACTAAGTAAATAAAGATAAATCACACACAATATATAGTTCTGCTCACCAAATTTTAGTAGTCGTCCCATCATTGCTGATTCCAGTTAAAATTTAATCAATTTCGGCTCCCTTGATAGTATAACCCCTTCTTAAAACCCCTAACCGGGACCCTTGCTAGGCAATTCCATGGGCCTCACACACCAGGGACTTTAGCGATAAAGATTGGCAATTACTGACCTCCAGTCGGCAAACTTGTGTGGGCAGATCAGCTGATATCGGGTTGCAGTTTTCATTGAAAAACGGCCTCGAGGCGAGACATTATGGCTACAAATCTAGAGCAAGCTGCGGTCAAAATTGCTATGTCTCGCTAGCTTTCAGCAATGGTTCAACTTCACTGCGCTAAAACAATGGAACCGCTAAAGCGATTAGTCCGGGTTAAGTGTTAAAGAATTTCAAAATCAAACTAAGTTCAAAATTTCTCGCGGACATAATTATACCGCAATCCTGCAATCAGATTACGAGCTAAATTCAAAGCAAGCCCGTTCGAGACCTAGTCAGTCTTGTTTTACTGGCGAGAAAAGATTGCCAAGAGATGGCGCAAAGTAGATCCTTGTCGGCAAGCTCAAATCTTGAGTTTGACTAGTATTGCGTTTTCGTGGTTAACGTAGCCTAATTAGACTCATAGACAAAGTGGTTCTATATAGATAGAGAGGCAAAACGTTACGTCATCTTAGAAATTCATCGTCTCGCATGTTTTGCCGACCACAAAGAAAACATAGAGTAGCAACAATAGAAAGCAATGGCTGCCTCCGCTTCTTCCACATACTGTGGGTGCCGCTTTGCATATACACTAATCGGTAGTGATACAAATTGATGTATGTGTTAGAGGTGGCCAGGTGTAATAATAGTGCACCTGGATCATTGTGCTCAGATACTCTTTTTTCTCATAATGCAATGCGCGCTTAGGTGAAAAGATGTATTCATTGAGGCGGTTATTTAAATCAAGACGACTGACGTTCATTTCATTCGTTGTGTGGCCATGGGTAGGACAAAATTTAACCACCCAATAGCACCCAACATCCAACAAATGATATTTTGCCGGATTGTTTGTATCGAATTGACATTATGTGTGTATACAAGCACCCAAACTAATAATTATTCCGTGCAATATTCAAAATGTCAGCTTCCAGCACGGACGACTGGTTTTGAATGGGCTTCACCCCCTTGCTCATAGAGCCTTCGGGAATGTGGACAATAGCAAGATTATCTGCCTATTGTATCTGTGTAAACTCATGCAAAATGACCCTGTCCAACAATTTTCACTGTGAATAATAGTACTTGGGTGATCTGCCGACTAAACTGTATACATTAATTGCATTCTTGTCATGCAACAAAATATCATAATGGTGCAAACAGTATATTTTCGGATCCTCCACTTGTGGACGAACAATTTGATATTATTGTTGTGAGACAGGGATAAATTTGAACTTGTACTCCATTGGTCTATTTAAAAATATTATCCAAACCCCCAGATGACAACAAATGACAAATCAGTGGTATTCCCATCACACGAGAATGAAAGAGGGAAAAGCTAGTATAAAGTGATAGTATATTTTTGGAAAATGGAGTATTTTCAGTGGGTCAGTAACGTCATTGGAATTCCCCAAGTCATCTTTTTTGGTTAGCTATAATTACTCAATTATCTATTCAGTGCATCAATTAAAGTAACATATTGGATAAGCCTTTTACTATTTTCTTTGTTGGAATTCACATACTTTTGGATATATGATGGGAATTCCCATGCACTTTTTTGGATTTCACTATGGGAATTCCCATGCATTTCCCACTGTCATCCATGTTTTGACCCCTGTGTGAACCTTACCCGTCTAAAATACATAATCCACTGCTTTGATTTGGATGAACTTTTTACAATCAGAAGTGACCCGTTATATCTTTTAAATCGATTAGAACAGTTCTAATTTTTACCACTGTACAAACTTTCCCCCCATTATTTCTACATGTTCCACAAGCTGGATATTGATAAACTTTTATATATTATTTTTGGACAATTCACAGATATAATGCAATCCAGAATGTTGCCTGTTGCCATTTGTTTTCCGGTCCAATCATACGATAAAATTATTGGACCATAGTATTTTGGCGTCATTTTCAGGATTATATGTGACTATGGTTATATTAGCTTCCAATTTGTGATTAAAATATTATTTTATTTTTCTCAATTTTACTTGCGAAAAGATTTCTCACGGAAAAGGACTTTGTTTATTATGGAAAAGAAAAACGGAATTCCCCTAGTGCTATATTGAGATCAAACCAGATGTTATACTAGAGATTGTGCAAGAGATGAACAGAATTCCCCAAAATGCTAAATTTAGAAAATGAGTCAAGTTGTTTATGCTTTGAGATCATTCTAGATTGCAAAAATAGGTAGTTTCCCATGATGTCATTTATGTATGATGATACAAGCAGATGTCATTTATGTGAGTTCCAATTGAACATAGGCTATATTTATGCATGATGATGCTGTAATGATTATTATTAGAGATAGGGGAACCTAGCTGGAAAACATAAATACAGATAAAGCCAGTGGCTAGAAGTTATAGCTAGTTTTGATCCGTAATAATGGTATTATATTTTGGATATCACAGGAGCTTGAAAGCTGAACTGTCTGCTGTCGTATTTAAGGTAAACTGAGCATCATTTTTGGAATCAAAAATGATTCAAAGGATTCCCGTTTGTGGTCCTAAAGGTGGACGTACATTTGCGACGCAGACTTTTGGTGGTATCTCTTGGATTGTAGTGCTGCAGAATATTAGTGTCGTCAAGGGACAACTGAACCCCGTCATCTTGAGCTGCTGGGCAAAGTTATCTTCAGGACTGAGAAGAATCCCATGGATTATATTTCCTGTGGATTTTTATATTTTGCATGCTGTCAGCTTTTGGAGTCTTCGCTGTGAGGACATGTCATCGTTTAACTGCAACGCTTCCTTTACTCTGGACATTAGTGGACATTAAATCTTGAGTGAGATTGTAAAATCATTGAGTTTAATATTATTGAATTGTAATTGTGTTTTGGACATATCAAATTCTTGAACCAATCTGATTATAATAATATTAAATCAGTGATATTATATACAATTCAGATCATTTGTGCACAAGGCTCAGTCGTTTGTGTTTAAAGGGTATTTCTGACATTTGACGTCCACGAGACGTCGTAACACTATACACCTTTTGAGTGGCTTACAATGTCACTTGATATAGCGCCTAGTGCAGAGGCCTCTAGGCGCTTAACAAAGAAAAAAGAGCAATTATATCAATTATACTAAAACATAATATATACAATTCTAATGTAAAAACAACTATGATATACATCAATTACACACAATTTCAGAAAACTTAAGAGAATAATTTAAGTAGAAATTCAAGAGATGGGAGAGAAAGACAACATGAACTTTTTGTATCTGTAAATGCTTCATACCAGATTCAATTGAATAGATTGTCGTAGAGTCTGAGATACACTATCGATTCCTTTGTTTGGAGTCAATCAAAGAACGTAGAGCTTGTTACGGGCATTTCATGCTTCTCCTTTACGTGACAGGAAGTCCTATCTGTAGAACACAATTCAAGGTGATTGAAATCGTCACCCTCTGAGAGATCTTTGAAAATAGGAGGCTGATGATTTCTTGATTATCATTGACAGTCATATGCTCAGTCTTCTTAGTTTTGAGAAAGAAACCAACCCTGGCAAAAGCAACTTTCAGGCATAGCAGCAAGTCTTGAGCACCTTTAGCATCTTGGTCCGCAGTGACCGCATGGTCATCTGCAGAGTCAAGGTCTGTGAGATGCATTCCTATCTAACGCCCGACTTTCTTTGTCACACAGGATTGAGGTTTGTCATGTCTACTCTTGACGGAGTTTCATTTCTTTCACTGAAAGTGTAAGTTTTATGAATAAACCTTCAGATGAAGTCCATTTTGGCATTGTCTTCCTGCTATAGATCTTATTGTAGGCTTTCCAGAAGTTGGTTTCAACCCTTTCGATATTCGCTACTGCTATATATCGGAAATATGATCCTTAAGAGTGGGGATACTTAGCTCACTTTGACTCCCTTTCACTTCTCACAATTATAAATAAAAGGAAACTACACAGAGAATGATTTCTCCTTTTTCTCGATTTTAATTTTTCACTTTCAGTACAATTTTCTGTTCCTTTTCAAATCTTCAAAATCTTTTTGAGCCAGGGAAATGCTTAATCAGGTCAAGGAAATCATAAAAAGATCAGGATGTAATAGATTCCAAACTCATTATCTAATCACTATATTTGATATTATTGGTATTTTGACCAGAAGATGAGCAAGTATACTATTTGTCTACACAACCATTAAAACATGGTTAATATTTTACTATGAATATCACAGCTTAGATTTATTCCTAACCTTCCTTAACTTCTTCAAAATGCATCTGACCAAAATCACGGAACGGACACCCTGCATTTTGGTTAAGTGGCAAAGTGCTTATAGATCTAACAGAAAAAATACGCTACCTCACTTTTTGTCAGATTTTCCTCTAGGGACGTTATGGATATAAATTCATGTCTGGCACATGGTTGGGATTCCATTTAACAGTAATTCTACTATGCAATAATTTCACACGATTTTTTTTCACTCTTATCTGTAACTCATTTAATAAATGCCAAATTACGCATGTCTTATGGGAAAAATATAAATTTTGAGAATTTTTGTTTTTGGTTAAAAATACATTTTCATCTAAATTTTCACTTTTTCCAATGTTTGCCATTTATGTGCGTTCATTTACCGTTTGATTATCATCAATAATGCCTGGATCCAGTTGTTCGGTACAGCTCAACTTCCGGTTTCACGGATTTAGAAAATGCTAGATCAACTCATTTTATTTCAATAAAACTGTAAAATAAAATTCAGTGGTGAATACATGCGCTCTAATGCATATCTCTTCTGAGTCTGAATATATTTAACACAAGTTATAAATTTACCACGCTAATCTTTGCAGTGATGTTTTCCTTTAGTGGGGCACTGAACATGATGAAGTCGATAGGTCCAGTAACTGGGCCCTGTGGTCCAAACTGCATGTATTATCATTTCAGATAATAGAGTATGTACAAATGCAAGGTAGTTAGTGGTCTCAAATTGTGTTGTCACTTTTCCAATAGGGGCCAATTTAAGGTTACACAGGGCCAGGGGTAAAACTTTTAAAATACTTTAAACATGTTGAAACATTTTCCATATCGTCCGTCTAGTCATAAGGATTCAAAAAATGTATAGTTTGTACCACTTATGACTATTGGTTTTGGAGTTATAGAGTAAAAATGACTACAACGATCAAAAGGTCAATCTCAATTTGCACAGGGGGTCAACATTGAAAGTTACTGATTATATTTTAAATACTCGCAAATTATTGCCTGAGAAAAGAGTACTCCCAAAAAGTATAGTTTTGGTTATGTTAAATGTTTACTTACCGAGATAAAGATCAAAGAAGGTCAGTGCCAACTGGATTATGTTGCCCCCATGCCCCCATTACCTATTTTGTCCCATAACATAACTATGCATTGCAGATGCTAAAAACTATTCCTTATTTTGACACATTAGTTGGAGAGCCAGGGGTGGTCAATTTTGACGGGGGTCTACACAGTGAGCCACAGAAGGTTTAAGAACGGTTCTTGGTCAATTTTGGGGTGATGATTTCAAATCTCTTATGTGTACTTTGGTAAAAGTGGTGGAAAGTTCCTAAATAATGTCCATTAAAGGGGCACTTCTTGATTTTTAAATATGATATTGGAGTGTTTGCAGTTCAAAGTTATAACAGCATCAGTTTGTGATATCTGTCAACTGTAAATTGCTTATCTATTGCTATGATGGTAAAAAATCCAGGGAATAAAATTACAAAACCAGCATTAAAGGGGCATTCGCTTACTTTAAAATCTCATTTTTTCATTGTGCAAAGCTTAACAAAATAATAAATGGTAGCCATTGATTCTTTTTTCATGATAAAGTTCTCACAGTGGTCCAATACAATCCCAAAAGACATTAAAGGGGTACTCCTTCAATTTTTCATTAAAGGAACACTCCTTGATTTTTAAATATCACATTTAAATCTTTCCAGTTAACTGAAAAAATTTAAAAGAGCATCAATTATTGTGTTATTGATCAACTATGAATTACTTATTGTCTCCAGCCATGGTGTGTAAGGAATCCCATATGGGTATTGAAGGGGCAAATAGTTACAAATATAGCATTAAAGACACATTCCGTATTTTCAAACCTTGAATTTTCTTTGTGCAAAGGTAAAAGTGGTTGTCAAAATGGTAAACTGAATAATGGATTGCAGGTATTCATTCATTTCTTCTATCATAACAAAATAAAGCTCTCATACTGTCCCCATACAACCCAGAAGACATTAAAGAGACATTCGTTGATTTTGAGTAGATATACTTTGGTATACATAACTTCAAAACAAGACCATAAGTTGGACAAGGTCCCAATGTTGTGATTTATCCTTTCCCATTTCCCAGCAATAAAGGTTTCTAAATAAATTAGTACACCTTCCAGCGACCTTCTTGCGGGTGGAGAAAACAAGGTGGGTGTCGTAAGGTCGTAAGTATCGCCCTCTCACTTCTGAAAGTACACTGCGCTACCTCGCATGACCTTTTTCCCCACAGAATACCACTAGACAATCTGGTGGCAGAGCTTTATGTAGAGCTTTATGTAGAATTTGGACAGTGGCCTCCCATCCTTTTTAAACAACACACCCTTTAAGTCTGATTGCAAGGTGGAAACCGAACTCCATCCGACGTTGTCCAAAATGGTGGGAATGGAGGACCATATATAGAACGTCCGGGATGAAGATTGAGCTTGCACATCATGCGCCCTGACTAAGGAGCCTGCCAGGCGAATATATTGTTTCTTGTGCGCATCTCGGATGACTGAGGTAATCAGCGGCTGATTGTGTCTCTAGGTGCAGGACCATGGGGTGCCAATGTGTAGATAACGAGTTGTTTGGGCGTACGAATGTTCTTTGTACGGTCCAGATACCGGCTCAAGGACCGTATTAGGGTACCTCTTACCTGGAAAGGGGAACTGTACCTTTAGGGTACCTCTTACCTGGAAAAAAGAAACTGTACCTTTAGGGTACCTCTTACCTGGAAAAAGGGAACTGTACCCTTAGGGTACCTCTTATCTGAAAAACGGGAACTGTAGCCTTAGGGTACGTCTTACCTGAAAAAAAGAACTGCATACCCTAACCGAGTACCATGGCACCTCTGAGTGGCATGCAACCGTGATGAGTCGTGGCAGAAACATGTTTTCAGGGTAAAAAAAGAATCTGGTTTTGGCCAGGAACCATGCCTGTGGAAGAAGAGACACCCCTCCCCGCTCAAAGCGGAGCTATAGGTTCCTCATCAGTGAACATGGATTAGGTCTCACACTCCATTCGGCCTCAGGCGACAGCCACCAAGAAGGTGGTCTTCCTAGATAATTTCAGGAGACTAAGCTCCTGGATGGGTTCAAACTCTTTTGATGCAAGGAATTGTAGCACCGAGGCCAAGTCCCATTCCGGAACAAGGTTACGCAACAGAGGACGAAACAGTATACCCTTCACTAGGCCGGTCAGGAGGCGGCTAGCGGAAACCGTCATGCCATCCCACAAAACCCTATGGAGCTCGCAGATGGTTGTGCGGTAAGCCCAGACAGTCAGGATACTAATACCCCCTTATGAGTTATTTCTGAAAGGAAATTCGCAATTTGATTTGGAGTTGCAAACACTGGTTTGTATCGGCACAACATACACGGTATAAACGGGAGAGTCAAAGTCGAGAATCGTAAAATTCTCACGCCTTGCCTGAGAAGAGAGCGTGGCTGCCTGATCGGAAAATCCCGCCTGAGAATAGTCTGCGAAAATGCACCAGACAGGTGGCAAAGCGTGGATAGTGCACTCTAGGACGATTGGATCGGCTGGCGGATCCCTTACCAGGTCCCCGCGCATTGAAAACCGTATGGGTTCCTCTACTAGCAGATCTAAAAGCCTCGGGACCCACAGCTGGGATGGACAAGAAGGGGCCATCAATAGGACCAGACAACTAGTGGACTGAGCCACCTTCTTGAGGACAGGCGGGATCATAGCCACGGGGGAAGACGAAGGCAATCGGCCCAATTGAGTGGATGCGTCCTACATTGACGGTCTTAGAATAGATCTCGGGAGACCGGAATCTGAAGCGGCAGAGGATGGTGCCATCCTGGCTGGAAGCGTCTCATCTGTGAGACGACGCCAATCAGGCCGACCAGCAGACCCAGGAGACGAAGCTGTGTTCGGGCCGGCACCGACGGACTCTCCAGGATGAACCGGGCACACAGCCTGTTACCGCTTTTATCCCCTCTGTTCTGGGTCTTGCCTTGGCCGACACAAAATCATGGCTGGCTTCCAAATAAGTAAGAGACTGCGAAGGTGGCAAGGCCGACTTGTTCACATTCACTAGTCTAAGAAAGCTTAGT
>JAMKCH010020251.1:0-91462 GCA_023653785.1 Ophioderma brevispina
CAGTTCGAGAACTCTCCCGCCGCTCCCATCCACCAAGTTTACATCATCAACGCCTTACGGAACTCCAGAAAACTTGTACACAAGCCTTTGCGGGAAATTTTTCGTTAATTATGCAAATTAGATACTTAATTTGCATATTTACCGCCCAAAAATCAAATCCGGTCGAGAACTCTTGTGACCCGCTCTTTCCACCAAGTTCAATCACATCATAGCCCTTACGGAACTCCAGATAATCGTAACACAAGCCCGTGAACACGGACGTCAGGCAGAACGACAGCATGACAGACAGACAGACAGACCAGACAGACGGACGGGGACGGCCGTCCGGACAGAACAGAACAGACAGACAGACGACAGACAGACAGAACAGAAAAGTGATTACTAGTCTCGGCCGAACAAAGTTCAGGCGAGACACAATGAATGACCGTTAGGTATATTTCGCCAATTTCGGGAGTGCTCCCATGTTTTTTCTAAAATATTAGGAAGACTAGTCTTTAACAAATGTAATGAACCATATCGATAGACATATTTTAAAGTGGATTTCGTGATCCAGAGCCTCGTCCCCCAACTTACCATCAAACAATTGAGATTTTTATATCATCTGAACGGCTGGCATTATATATTATGTGTGCCAAACTTATGTGTATATTCGATCTACTCTAGAAGAAATTCACAATTTTGTATTTTCTGTCCGAAACGGACAGAAATACAACACGTGGTCTAATTTGTGGCAGCGTGATGTGAGCATTCGCTCATAACATCAAACACACTCTCAGAATCAACTGAAATTTTGAAATAACCTTTTCTGAGGATATCTTGTTAATCATAAACAAAATAAGTTGCCTAGGATCACGAATGCCCTTAAATAATACACAATTTGGCTTTAGATAGACAAACCATCACTTACATGGCTTTACTGAATTAGGTTGACAAAATTGTTGCACTGTTTACTAAAATGAAACAACTGTTGGTATTTTTTTTTTAATATTAATTTTAGTAAAGCTTTTGATACCATAATCATGAGATTTTGCTTCAACCAATTAGAGATTATGGATTCAGGGAATGCACTTGACTGGTTCAAAAGTTTATTTGAGTAACAGAAAAAAGTATGTATACCATAATCATGGAAATCAAGTCTAAGAATATAATCTGTGAGTTCCGCAAGGGTTCGATATTCATGTCAATCCTCTTCTATTTATTTTATTAATGAATTATTAATATTCTTCCGAACTTGACTAATACCTTGCTGATGGACACAACAATTCTTATATTCAATAGAGATCTTGGTGGATTAAAATGGATTTATTAATGGTGAGCTCAAGAAATAAACAAATTGGTCAAAGCCAATAGTTAGTGTCAAATAAAATCTAGTAAAACAAATAAATGATAAGGGTAAACTGTCAAAAACAAATGGATTAGTAGTAAGACAAACGGTGTCCTAGATGGTACAAATCTGAAGTGTGACCAATCAAAGTTCCTAGGTGTCCTGCTCGTGAAAAACCCTGGACATGGAAACATCATATATCTACATTCAAAAGTTATTTATTGGAAGAATTAACATGTTGAAAAAAATTTGTCCTAAAGTATATTGCATTCCTTTAATTGCACATTAATCTACCTTACCTAATTTGTGTACTTGCTGGGGTACCGCATGTAAAACCTACTTGGAAAACATATTAAACTTACAGAAACGTGCTTTGCGATTATCATAAACACCTACGGTGGCCCACCTCAGCTGGACCCTTGTTTTGTCAATACAAGTATTTAAATGCTTACGCATGTATTTTTAATCTAGAATTGGGTGTATTCATGCATAAGCATAATTAAACTGTTTACCAAATGTTTTGATAATTATTCTCTCGAAGGGCTATGTTCATGATATTTAAACAATTCCCCAAAAACCATAATTATAACCTTAAAAAACTAAAAACTTTTTGATGCAAAAATTGTTTTATTTTTTTTAAGTTTAATTATGGTTATTGGCATATTGTTTTAGATTCATGAACATTAGCCCTTCTGAAGAAATATTATCAAAACCATTTGTAACACAGTGTATTGTAGATTCGCTATGAATGAGATACACACCAATTCTAGATTATACATGTCGTAAGATTATTTAATAATTTATATTGACAAAACAAGGGTTCAGGATGAGAGTGGCACCTGTAGTGGTTATTAGAATTCTCAAAGCACGGTTTCTGTAGTTTTTAAAATATTTTTTCCAGTAGGTTTTTCACATGCGTTACCCCAGGCAAGACACGATAATTGAGGTAAGGTAAGATTAATGTGCCATGCAATACAAACCGGGAACGCAATATACGTTCAGGTACAAAATGTTTCAACATGTAATTATGCAATAAAATAACTTTGATGTAGCATCGATATGGTGTTTCCATGTCAGATTTTCATCGCTCAGGGACACCTAGGAACTTTTGTATTGTCAACAGTTTCATAAGAGGATTAGTACAATTAGGACAACGTTTGTTATTACTTACTAATCCATTTGTTTTTGACTGTACCCATATCATTAATTTGTTTACTAGCATTTATTACAACTTATTGGCTTGTGAACCAATTGTATTTCTTGAGATCACCATTAATAAAATTCCTTTTACACCAAGATCTCTATTGGAATATAAGATTGTTGGTCATCAAGCAAAGGTAATGAAGTGTAAGTTCGGAAGAAGGATTAATAAATGTCATTTTACATACAATAAATAGAAGAGGCAGGGACCTAATATCGCACTGCGGAACCTCCACAGATTATATTCTTTACGACTTGATTTACTATGAATTATGGTATACTACTGTTTTCTGTTACTCCACTAAACTTTGACACCATTCAAGTGCAATTCCCCTGAATCCATAATACTCTAATTTGTGAAGCAAAAATTCATGAGTTATGGTATCAAAAGCTTTTGATAGATCCAAAAAATACCTAACATTGCTTCATTTTTTTCAACAGTGCACACTACTTTTGTCAACTATTCAGTAAAGCCCAGGTAAGTGGAAAATGGTTTGATAAAAGCCAAATGGTTTTTATTTTAAAGGTGCATTTCGTGATCTACACCTTCATTTTGTTTTATGATTCAACAAGATATCCTCAAGGGGGAAAGGTTATTTTCCAAATTTCAGTTGATTATGAGAGCAGTGGTTGATGTTATGAGCGAATAATGTTCATATCACGCTGCCCATAGACCACGCTGTTGTAATTTCTGTCCGTTTACGGACAAGGGAAAATTACAAAATCGTGAATTTTTCTAGAGTAGATTGAAATATACACATAAGCTTTGGCACACATAAATCCTCATGCTAGCCGTTCAGATGATATAAAAATCTCAACTGTTTGAGGTAAGTTGGGGGGACGAGGCTGTGGATCACGAAATGCCCCTTTAAAATATTATGTCTATCGATATGGTTCATACATTTGTTAAAGACTAGTATTTCTACTATTTTAGAAAAACATGGTGGTAGCACTGAAAATGTGTCGATCATATACCTCACGGTTCCTTTTTTTAAAATAGGAAATCAACTTTTGCAATCTTTCTTAAGATCTTCTGGAACAATTACCTGTGGATATTGATATATTAAAAAATGGCAGTTACCTTGTCGATCTCTGTTTTTGCAACTCTTTTTATCATATAATGGTTATGTTATCTGCCGGGGCTCTTGTTTGCGTCAAAGGTATTATTATTTTTAATGACGTCATTCTCAACTATTGGTGATAGAAAATACATAACTGGGAAGGGGTTTTTGTAAATATCATAGTAATCCTTAACGGTTGTTTTGGATTTGAGACCCACGCTAGTTTAGGGACATCCCCCCCACTGTTGCACCCAAAGAAGTCATTGAAATTATCTGCAATTTCTGAAGATCAGTTCTTATCATCTCACCGGTACTAAGTTAAAATTTTCTTGTATATTTGCCATTTTGCCGCGTCCAATTATTACTGTTAATAATTTTCATGTTTTTTCGACACTGTTTTTTGGTTTTTTGGAATTTTTCAGAGGTAAAAGTTGGCGTCTCTGACCACTACGATACCAGGACGCGTCAATTCTATTTCTGTGGTTTTGAAAATTTCCCCGGATCAGCACAATGGCCCCCCCCCCGCTCTAAAGCGGCACGGCATGGCAACTTTTCACAAATATGAAATACCCCCAAAACAGATAGGGACCTTGATTGAGGCTAAAGACATACAGGAATTTCGTAGGCCAACTTTTAATCAACAAATTGATTATTTTACCATGAATATGTTTGACTCGATACTCACTGATATTCAAACCACCAAAGGTTATAGACCGATCAAAACAGTGTGCATAGTGTGGGAAACACGCATACGGAGTGCGTTGTTCTTGTGGTAAACGCCATTTTCGCGCATGCGAATATTATAACGTCGCCGGCGGACGGTATTAAATTACAAAATCGGTCTGTTTACCCAGAAGGAAGCTGATTTGATCTAAATATTTCGGGTGAGGGATTTTGGATATAAAAGATTTACAAACCTGCAAAAATATTCGATTGAAAAATCTTGAGGCGCACTATTTTCAATGTGCAAGTTGGATCTTTAAAGGCTGATTAAGAGATTCAAAATATATTTTTGGTGTGTAATAAATAAGAATAATCAACTAAAATAAAGATTAGTCACCTATAAAATGCTCATTCCAAAGTTGAGATGAATCGGCTTTTTGTTATGCAATTAACAAGATGCTGTTGCAGTATACGGCCTAGGCTACTGTGTCTAACAAAAAAATTCCAGATCTGGAATTTTATAACAACATTTGTGATTTTCTATATGAAGGACGTCGATTTGAGCTAGCTATTTTTACACAGGGACCTAATATCATCATAGCTGGCCAACGGTCAAAAAATAGGATTTTGCTTTAAACTTTTGTGTAGATTAGAAGGGACTTGGGTTGAAGTTGAAGTTTACCAAAGTGGCATTTTTTCATACCATATGTGGACCTGTGGCCATGGCAACAGCCTTTAATGTGTTTTGGGCATTTTAGCTCTTTTAGGGTTAAAAAGGACTTAAAAACTGCCTGAAAAAGAAATGTAACAGAACCCCAGAGCGAAAAAAAAAATCGGTAAAAAATCTGGGACATTTCGTTCAAATGTTATGGTTGATCAAAGTGTACAGCATCCACACAGGGAAAGACGATTTCTTATGTTTCGTATGTTTTTCAAGAGCTACATTTACTTGTCTTCATTGTTTTTCAAGCAGTAATATTAAGAGAATTACAAAAATAAATTAAATTTTGGGGTAAAAGTGACCATTAAAGATTTGTTTTGAATTTAAAAATAGAGTATTAATAGGAATTGATAAAGTAGATTAAAAAACAACATTTGCAAATAATTATTTCTTTAATAATGATTAATTAAACAATTAAACGCTCCTGGACCTTTATTGGGCTATATCTTTTTTGCCATTTTTCGAGGTTGCAAACTTGCCCCCCCCCATCTTATCTCAAAAGGGTTTGACCTATTGACTTAAATTTGGCACAAAACTAGTTTAGAGTACATCTATGATCTATGAGAGGATTGGTATAAAACCCTTTAGTTTTTGAGTTGTGCATGATTATTTGTATGCCACATCAGCAAAAAAATGGCGAGAGAAGTTTGAACGGTTGCCATGGCAACACGGAATATAATTTTGGGTAACCGCTCTCATAGGATTACAGATCCTGGCCATAGTACTTGTTTAAGAACAAACATGATTCAAATATAACTTTCATTTTTGAGATTAATGGGTGGGGTGGTGGGCAAAAATTGTCATGTTGAATTTTTCTTGGAATTTTCTTGGTGCAGTGACTTTGACCCCTGCTAATTAGCAACAAATGTATTTATTTACATTTATTAATTAAATATATTTGAAAAAAAGAGCATAATACCAAAACATTTTGGTATATCACTTGCTTGTATCAAAGAAAAACTATGTGACTGTGATTGCAATTAATACTAATATTGTATGAAAACGATGCCAGTGTCCCCCCTAATACATTTTTTAATCTAGAACACTGCAAGTTTTGCCACCTTGAAAAAAAGTGAGAAATTTAGACTTCTTATGTTGTAAAGCTGCCATCATACCCAGAATTTTTTAATTGTGGTTTGCTTGTGTACCAAGCAGACGTAGCCCCAATTCATATTTGACAAATTTAGCTTGGGGGATTATTACAGTAAAACGAAGTGTTGCCAGAAATAACACATTTTTACAAAAGTAAATTATGCCATATAAAGGTAGCTTTTTGTCTCCTGAACTTTGTTCGGCCGAGACTTAGTTATCACTTTTTCGGTCTGTCGGGTCTGTCTGTCCGTCGTCCCGTCTGTTTCTGTCTGTCGTCACTGCGTCTGTTCCCCGCCCGTCCGTGTTCACGTGCTTGGGTACGTTATCTGGAGTTCCGTAAGGGCTAACAGTGATGTAACTTGGTGGAAAGAAGCGGGTCAACAAGTTCTCACCCTGATTAGATTTTGGGCGTAAATATTGGTAATTAAGTATTATTTGCAAAATTTACGGACATTTCCCGTAGGCTTTGGGTCAGTGTTCTGAGGTCCGTAAGGCGTATGATGATATAACTTGGTGGGAGGGAGCGGGGCGGGGAGGAGTTCTCGAACTGATGAGATTTTGGTCGTATTTCGGGCAAGTTACAATATGAAAATGAAGCTATTAATAGCAAAAAAGCAGCGGAATTGCTTATAATTTTTGAAACGGTACATCAGATATGGCAAATCCTTCGCTGCACGAAAACCCATTATGGTGTGCATCTCGCACTTGAAAGTTACTGATACATGCGGCTTAGTTATGCAAAATATTGAGCTAATTATGAATATGGATAATTGCTTGTATCGCCTTTAAAATGGTACATCGGATATGCAAAATTCCTTTGATACATGAAAAAACTATACCATACAATATTGGGTGTCTCGAAAACATCAGACCTCGAAGAAACAGACCTCAGACCTCGAAACATCAGAACACCGGAAGTAAATTCACCTTGGGTATAGGTTTCGAGGTCTGATTGTTTCTAGACACCCGGGGGGGATGTCTAGAAAACATCAGACCTCGAAACATCCGACCTCGAAACCTCAGACCCGGGAGTGAAATTACTTCCGGTCTGATGTTTCGAGGTCTGATGTTTCTAGACCCGTGGGGATGTCTAGAAAACATCAGACCTCGAAAACATCGACTCAGACCCGGAGGAAGTGAAAGTTACTCCGGGTCTGATGTATTCGAGGTATGATGTTTCTAGACATCCCCCCCGGGTGTCAGAAGTAGAAACATCAGACCTCGAAACATCAGGACCCGGAAGTGACTTCACAATGGGAGGAAATCTTATTTTGTACTAAGCGGAGGCCACACGCTCTTAAAACAGGGGAGACTGGCCGGGAATGTTTGACTAGTTACCCGTCTGTGGTGTGAAGTTTTTAAGTTAAAAAAATAATTAAAAAAAGTAATTTTTAGAAAAACAAATCCTGCTATTATTTCCAGGGTTGACAAGGAGATTGCCCTGGATTGGACCGCGACTGGACCAAATGGACGTGGTGATATAATACACCCTACTGTCCGTTACACCATTCACCTACGTGCTAGCCGCTCACAAAGCATAGCATTTTACTAAACCCAGTTCCACATTAGCCCGCATTTCAAATAAAGGAGTTCAAAGTCCCATTGTTAAAAAAATTTAACCTTAGAGCCTACTACTCTAGTAGCTCATGGTGGTTTTGTATGCATTATATGTCCAGAGCTAAACTCTTCATTCAGGAATCCACTAATGAGGTACAGGAACAATATTTGGTTGGTAACTTAATTCCCACTGACGCGAAAATGCTGAAATGCCAAGCCCCTTTTTTGGGGGTCACGCCCTTTCGAGCGAAGTACTAACTGACTGTATCTACAGGAACCGTGGACAAGATGGTTGAGAGACCACTCAAAAATGTGCGGAATGGCCCACATTATGGGGGGGGGTCAAAATACCATTTTTATTCCCAAAATGTCAAAGGTGTTTTTTTTAAGATAAATGTCAAAAACTAATTTCACCATATCGCCGCACTATACAATTATGAATGAAATTCCTAAGGTTTTTCATGGCCAAACGGAAGGGGAGAGCACCATACACCTAGGATTTTGCTCTAAGTCTCCTCAGGGATAATTGTTAAGGTAATTAGGGTAGGTCCGAAAGAAAATTCGAATTTCCTTTCCGTTCTCAAACGGCGCCCGCTACAAAATTTTGTGACCGTGAGCAAAATTGGGTAATATAGGTGAGACAACCCGTGCTTTTAAAGTGCCAAAGTTATAATACCGTGTATTTGCTCCAAAACTCATCAGTTATAGCTAGTGTATGACTTTTTATTGCACGGGGGGGGGGGGGTCCAAGAATCAAGAGATGTCCCGATTCTTGTTCTTGCATTAGGGATGATTAATATACGAGGGGTGGGCTAATAGGGGCGATGCTCCCGTAAGGTCCTGGTTTTTGCCATTTTAGAAGCTGAAAATTAGTGTTCAGCACAATTTCCCCGTTTCTCCCTCCTTTCCTTCTTTTTTTCGCTTTCCCCCCTTCTCTTCTTTCTCTTTCCCACCTTTCTCGTCTCTCCTTTGCCCATTCTCTTCTTCCCTATTTCCCCTCTTTTTTCTCTTTCCTTTTCTTCTCTTCTTTCTTCCCTCTTTTTTTTTTTCTTCTTCTTTTTTCCCCTTCCCATTTTTTGCTTCCCCTCTCTCGAATTTAAATTATAATTTGTGTGTGTGTGTGGGTAGGGGGTCAAGCTTAACGCACAATGTCAGTTCGGCGTAAAACATTGGGTTACAATTTTAGCGACTTTTTTCATTTGGAGCCACAACTTTTAGAGGGGTCATGAATGTTTTAGTCTGCTTCATGGTAACCGGCATGTAGTTATGCCATTTAGTTATTTAAAGATCCTTCCCCCCAGCAAGGAATTTCACTTAACAATTAACTTAAAGGTACCGCAAAAAAATTGGAAAACAATATATTTTTCCACTTTACCGATGGAAACCACATTGTTTTGATCCCCCCCATGAAAACGACAGGAGTACCCTAAAATGCGGATTATATCCGTTGAAATCCAAAATGGTCATAGCTCTGTGCAATACAAAGTTCATAACTGTTAGTTGTGGAGCACCTACACTGTTGAAACACACTTTACAAAATTCACATTTTCACCTAATATTACCCAATTTTTCTCAAAGTCAAAAAATTGTGCTGGCTGCATTTGGAACGTAAAGGAATATGAATTTTGTTTTGTGAATACCCTTCGTAGATACCACAAAAAGTATCCCTGAGGAGAGTTAGAGCAAAATCCAAGGTGTATGGTGAAACTCCCTTCCTGTTGGCATGCAACAACTTATGAATTCATTCATAATTGTATGTGTTGCAATATAGTGAAATCAGTTTTTGACAAGATCTTTAAACCTTTGACTTTGGATATAAAAATGACTACTGACCCCCATAAGGGCCATTATGCAAATTTGAGTGGTCTCTCAACCTTCTAGGTCCAAAGGGTTTTGTCGAAATCCAGTCAGTAGTACTTCGCTCAAACGGGGCGTGACCCCCAAAAAGGGGCGTGGCCATTTCAGCATTTCGGCGGTCAGTGGGAATTATGTTTACCAACCAAATATGTCCTGGACCTTCAATTAGTGGATTCCTGAAGAGTTTAGCTCCGGACAATTATGCATACAAAAACCCACCATGAAGATACTAGAGGAACCTAATCAGGTTAAGTTTTTATTGGACCCACAAATCTTTGGTAGTGGGTCCTACTAGTGGGGTTTTTGTTTTGAAGGTTTTGAAGCAATGGTTTTAACGGCGTGTGTATCTTATATCGTATTGTCTTGAAAGTTTGCAGTGTGTTGGATGGGTGGGAAAATATGCAGCGTTTTCGTTGGAGTATATAAGGTGTGAAAGCCAAGTAGGGTCTAAACAAACAAATTGGTTGAATTTGGTCTGATGTGTCACACCGCTCCGTGGATGTGTGTATATGAAGGGTATAAGAAAGAAATGAGAATAGCAAATTGGATCCCCCTTATCACTTGTCCAAGCTACTATGTTGTATAAAGCTACCTGATGTTTTGTGTCAATCAGTGTCTTGCAATTTGTGTTTAGTACACTAGGGTCACAGACTTCATTCACTCTACCTCTGGAAGAGGGAATTTTGGAACACAACTATTTAAAAATTTAAAAATATATATTTAAAAAAATTTTCATAGTAGGCCTTCTTAATACTCATAAATGTTAACTTAAAATATTTATGAATTTAATCATATCTATTATTAGAAGCTCAGATTAGCCATTACCACAATCAATTTCCCCATTTGTATGTGAAAATTGAGGCTTCAAAAATTGTATTTGGTTTGCATATCTTGCAAATAATAGTCACATTGCTCCTGAGGAGGCCAATTCAATAGCTGCGTAACCACTTGGCACTAAATTTCATATGTTATCTAGCTAAATGAAGATGTTATTTATAACTTCAATAGCACTCTTCCAATAACACTAAGATTGTCCCTGATTTGGACATGGCTATATAAGGGTATAGTAAAACCTTGGGACAAATATCTTCAGCCCAGAGTAAACTTTCAGTATTCACTTGACCCTGGGGACTTCACCATACTTGGGTTCAACTTTTAGACTTGCAACTCGCATTGGTTATTTATATAGTTCAAGTCATTTTCATCTATCTTATGACTCTATTGTGGGAGTTATATAGCTGACATGACTTTAGTCAGAAAAAAGGATGTAGGGCCTACACTTTCCTCAAAACTTGTGAATGTAGAAAAACCATAATTTGTTTTTGAAACATTATATAAATATAACAAATAGTGAATACTCAGTATAGACAGTGTGAGTCAAAAAAAACATAACATTCAGAATAAAAAATAATTAAAATACTTAAGAATTGTTTTGCCTCCATGTTTGCTATGGTATAAAAGAAGCATAAACAGGCTTTCAGAAAAAAGTGTAATTGGTTGTCAATTGGACTTTGGAGAAAGAAGTTCCGCCTATTTTGCTGATAGAGAGACTTCAAACTCCTGTTGGGCCGATTTTAGCCAAACAATATTGTATCGCTTACATAAAGTAAAATGGTTTTTCCGCAGTGATTGACTACAAATCACTTTAACACCATATTATGTTGAACCTAGAAGGTGGGAGAGTTAATTGAATGATTATAAAAATAATATCCCAGATGATTACAAAAGAAAATGCGAAGTAAAAAAATTTTCCTTGCTAAATAAAGAAATTCAAGATAGTAGTTGGTGTTAAGACCAAAGTGTACTTTGGTTAGCAAGATTTCATGGTTTTAACCTACAACGAACTTGGAGAGCAAAAGTGAAACCATAGAAAGTTTTGTTTTTTTTTTTTTTAAAATTTAGAATTTTAAGATTTAATTCCGATTTATTACAGAAAGAAAACTTCAGCTTTGTTCTTCTTGCAATTTATGGACGCTTGAGTATACTGTATTGTGCAAACCGTAATTACCCTTAGGATGTAAAACAAAAAACTCGAGCAGTTTCATTATGTTCATTGAACTGAGACATGGAATATGGAGGATTTTCAAAAATGGACTCTTTATGATGGGAAATGGTAATTTATTTTTTGAAGATATTCTACTTATAATTATGTTACCAAATAGACCATTTTTGAAACTGATCTGGTGTCGAGAAGAAATCGATACAATCAGAAATTTGCAGTGTGAATTGTTCTTGCTTATAGTATAATGGTTATGGTATACGTCGGTGTCGAGTCTCTCCGCATTGTATGGCTAAATCGAGCCAAACCGAATTTGTAGGTCTCTCCGCAAAATTGACCATAGTGTCTGAACCCACCGCCCGAAAGACACAAATAAAACTCTTCTGATAGCCTGTTATCCCTATGTAAACAACCAAGCAAACATTGAAGCAAAAATAACGTTTAACCTTTGAGAAAAAATCTTTGCCTGCAGTAGGGTTTTTATTGACTCGAACTGTAATATGTCACAAAAACTATGATCATGCCCTTAGACTATTTAAACTATTTCGCTTCTTTTTATGTTGGCAAATAGATTTGGTAAAGTTACTATACTCATGTAAACCAGAAAGTACAAAGTAATCAATAAACTCCCACACCAGTTCTCACAAGAATGCCTGGTATGTCGTCTTATTTATGACCAGCTATTTGGTATATTCAGTGTAAAGAGTGTTTGTTTTGTTCTCACATCACGCGCTGTGTCTTCAACGCGCGCGATTTACACTGCGACAAGAGTGTGTAAGCGCGTTTTGTAGTAGGCGGATAAATGCTCTGCTCAGCGCATCGATTAATTACTCTTTGTTCTTCGAAGTTTATGAAGTATATTATCCTATTAATAGAGAGGCAATTGGGTCTTTTTCACACTATATTTTAATCGTCATACAAGATAGAAACATATAATTTCTAAGTCCTACCTATTTGATTTTTCATTTCACTTGTTTCTTGGAGAAAGTTCAATGAAACTGGTGTTAATGTTTTTTGTACCCTTCATAACCTTTTGTAATGTCTATGGCATGTAGAGACCACTGTTTACCATTTTACAAAGTCAAATTCTGTTTGTATTAACATTTTACAAAACCGATTTTCACCTTATATGTTTGGTGAGATATGGATGAGTTCATCAATGAGTTTGTTTTTAGATTTATTTGTTGGTGAGGTAATATTTTTTTGAAAAGTGTTTGATTTTTTTTATGGGAATGTACTTTTACATCATTTGATGAAAACACCCTCAGTTAATTAAAGGGGCATAATGCCATTTTTCAAAAAGTTAATGGAGTTCATTGATTAGTTATGTTTTAGAGTTTTTTTTGTTGTTTTGGTGAGTTATAGATTGAGTTTCCTTTGATAGTTATTTTTTAGAGTTTTTTTTTTTTTGGTTTTGGTGTGTTTATGGATGGAGTTCACCAATGATGAGTTGGTTTTTGACGAAGTCGAAATATCTGTTGTGAGAATATGGATAGAGTTCATGAATGAGTTATGCTTTTAGAGTTCTTTGGTGAGGTTGATCGCGAAAGCCAGGTGACCGCCTGTCTATTACAAGGCCAATCCTCAATCCTCCTTAATTCCTTTTTTAAAAGGCCAATTCTTCCATTCATCAATTTACCAATTAAAAATCCATTAATCAATTTACCAATTAAAGAGCCATTCCTCCATTTTTACCATTAAAGGGCATTCCAGGCAATTTCTCAGTTAACCAATTAAAGGGCTATTCCTCCATTTGCCCAAGGCCCATTCCATCTTTACCTTGGAAAGGTAATGCACTTTATTAAAAATTAACAGTGCCTTCCTTCAGTTATTTACCAATTAAAGGGCCATTCCTTCATTTACCAATGCAAGGGACATTCCTCAATTTACTAATTATTAAATGCCTATTCCTCATTTACCAATTAACATGCCATTTCCGACACTTTTACCAATTAAGGATCATTCCCAATTAAGGGGCATTAATATGATTTTCTGAAAATGGTTTAAGATTATAATTGGATTAAAGAGGCATTATGTAATTTTCAAAAAATTATGACAGGACTGTAGTTTTTGCAACCATTTGAAGAAGAGCACCCTCGGATTCATGTTGACCTCAAGTACTTTATTGTACGACTATAAACATTTCTCCTTTTTGCCCAAAGCAATTTTTATGGCCATCTGACTACTTATTTGTTCACAAACTGTCTGCCAACCCAATAACTTGTCTTAGGTGTGTCATGCATTGCGTCTCCAGAGATAGATTCCATTTCCACCATACCAGTGTGGTTCTTATCATCATTGATGCTCTCGTTAATTAACTTGCATTTTAAATTGGGTCATCCTTATGTACTATTCATAGAAAACCATTCTTGAAAAACTAAATACTAAAAAATCTCCAACTTACATATCCTCCCGCACCCAACCGTTTTGTAAAACAGTTTGCCATGAATTATGAAGTTTACCATACCACTTGTAATTCCAATTTGTTTCTACAAATTTGGCATGCCTGGGAAACTGTGTATTATAAGCGCATGTTGCAAGGTTTTGCCCGTAAAGGGAGGACCCCTCCTCCCGCACCCCGGCCCATATCGTCCCTTTCTCTTTCGACTGGTCGGCCCCCCCAATTTAGCGGCAGAAAACCAAGGGCAAACTCTCCCTTCCCTCCTGTCCGGCCCGGTGAGGGTCTACTACTTGAATTTCAAAATCATACCGCAGAATTAAATGCTGACTTCCGGGGAACATTTTTATTTGCCGAAGTCAACATTTACTTCCGGGTCCTGATGTTCGAGTCTGATGTTTCTAGACACCGCGGGGGGGGGGGATGTCTAGAAACTCAGACCTCGACCTCAGACCCGGAAGTAACATGTTGACTTCGGCAAAAAAATCACTTCCGGGTCTGATGGCTGTTGTTTCGAGTTCCTGATGTTTCTAGACATCCCCACCGGGTGTCTAGAAACATCAGACCCTCGAAACATAAGACCCGGAAGTGAATTACTTCCGGGTCGGATGTTTCGAGGTCTGAGGGTCTGTTGTTCGAGGTCTGATGTTTTCGAGACACCCTACAATCTTGTGCTTGAATCAATATGGGGGGGGATGGAGTGTTGGGGAGGTGGGGGCGTGGTGGGGTTGGTGTTGGGGAGGGGCTGTTGGGGTGTTGGGGAGGGGGCTGGGTGGGGAGTTGGCTGGGTGGTGAGGTGGCAGGGTGGGGTGGTTGGGGAGGGGGCTGGTGGGGTGTAAGTAGCGCAGGTGTGGGGGGCTTTGGGGAGGGGGTGGGGTGCGTCTGGAGGGTTCGGGTGTGTGCATCTGGGTGGGGTCGTGGTGGGTGGCATTGGGTAGGTGTGGCGTCGGTGAAGGGTGCTCGGGAAGGGTGGGGATGTCGGCGAGGGTGGGGTATGTCGGCGATGGGGCTGGGTGACCTCATGTGGTCTTGGTGACCTTGTGTGACCCTGGTGATTCATGTGACCTTGGTGACTCATGTGACCTTGCTGACCCCATGTGACCTTCGTGGCCCCATAATGACCTTTGTGACCCTATGCGTCCTTTGACCCCATGTGACCTCAGTGACCTTGGTGACCCCCATGTGACCTCAGTGCCCATGTTACCTCATTGACCCCATGTGAAACCTCATGACCCCCTTGACCCATCGTGACCCATTTGACCTCGGTGACCCCCATGGGACCTCATGACCCTGTGACCCTCAGTGACCCCATGTGACCTCAGTGACCCCATATGCGCCTTTGTGACCCCCATGCGACCTTTGTCCCCCAATGTTGACCTTTGTGACCCTATGCAGCTTTGTGTGCCCCATGTCACCGTTGGTTTACCTCAATGTCACCCTTGGTGACCTCATGTCACCTTTGACCCCTTTCACAAACTGCAATGGCAGACGACACTATCGTCCACCACCGTGATGTATTTTTCATACATTTCGGTTTTACTTTTTTAAAATGCTCTGTGGCTAACACTATGCCCCGATTCAAACTCAAATAATTTTGTATAAACACTGTTCCGTGCATTTGTTTTTCTTTCTAATCATTTGCCAACTTCATCATAAACCAATTGATCGCCAACCAGGCGACAACTTGTGGTTCGAGAACCGACTGTTTAGGATACCGCACTTCATTTTTACAAAGACTCCACTTCCACACCTACAAAAGCCACTTCAAATGAAGTCGGTTGTCTTTGTTAACTGATGGGCATCTTAAAGTGCCTGAGATTGTTCTAACCCCGGTTCTAACTGTTCCTTAAAATTACAAGTGTATTACTTGAGACAAAAGAACCCCATCTTGAGTTACTGTCCTTTGATCGTGTGGGAGATTTAGTTCAGGCTGATTTTTCCTATGGACACTTCATGTTCACAGTGGTAACTATCGGCAACATTTTGATGATTGATTAAATAAGAAATGAGATTATTATTTTAAATGTATTAATTAATTAACAACTTACCAGACCGAATTTATTTTTAAAAGGGCTCATTCTGTGTCAACAAAATTTGCACCATTGTGCAGGGCGAATACATGTATCCCTAAATCTTGAACATGCAGTTGCCCAATAGGTCTATGTGTTAGTTAGAGCAGAGAATAAATCATTAGATGTTACATGAAAATGTTACATTATAGATATTGTGTCCATCAAAATATGTAGTTTGAAGAAAGACGGAACTGTGCTAAAAATTACATTCTTTTGACAAATTTACTTATTGGAAGATTTTTTTACCCAAAATTTCTAATTAAAAAGGTAAAATGTCTCAAAATTACATTGATACTTGAAAATTGCATTATTTTATGTCAAATCAAGAATAAAAATCGAACCAAACTATGAAAACATGACCATATTAAAGTTTGCAGTTCCCACACACATACAGGTGTAACATTTGCTTTAAATTGGTAATTAGTAGGAATGATTAGCGAAACTAGTACTATAAAAAATTTCCTATCATTTGATTGGTGGATTCTACATCACATGACATAAAATATTCCTTTATTTCCCCGATATCACGGAAGGGATAAAAGGTGCATAAAAGTGAACTCTTTTCCTGTATGAAGAATAACCAGGGAATAGAAAATTTTAATAACATCCTTTTTCCCTGTCCAGACTTTCGTGACATTGCCTGCACTCATCGGCAGATATTGTCGGGGGGGGGGGGGGGGGGGTGGGGGGGTGTTTCATTGCTCAATTTGTATATAATAGTTTGTGCTAGAAAAAGAGAAGGCTATTCTATATATGGTTATCATTAAACAAATTATTGACTGTGCATGCTAATGTGAATGTGACAAAAATTCCTCCCCGCTGTGACTGGATACCTGGGCTTACTATTTTTCCCTTCACCATTCATTCTTGGGAAAGTAATAGGCCCACAGTCTCATGTAGGTATTTGCACCATTTCCATCGGAGGCAGTCATAGGGTTCATCCATGCCCAAAAAACACCAAGGTGTTTAACCCACCCTCTCAGATTTTGTTCAAATTGCACAGTCAAAGGTACATTTTATGGTACTTCAGAGGAGGTAAAAAGGAAATATTCAAATCCAGTCAGTTTGAAAGTTATGGTCTCTCAAGTTTTATGGAAATCAGCCTAAAATTGAGCTTTTTCAGAGGAGCAAGGACAATGAATTAATGTACGGTAGCATCTTTGGTTGCCTTTTTCTCAGTAATTTAACAATTTGAGATCTTCATTTTTCTTGCGACACTAAACTAACCAGTTCTAACAAGTATACTGGAGAAAAAAAAAATATTTTTTGATGTTTCATTAAACTTTTACGGAGGTCACAAAAAGGGCCCCTTGACGTCTGGAATTGATTTTCAATGCTTTTTGCAGGCTATAAACTATGGGACGAGTATAGAAAAAATTTTCAATGCCTATTTAATAGAATCATTAGTGCCATTGCTTGTTGCAACTGGTTTGCACAAAACGAAACAAAACAAGAGAATTCCTAGGGTCCCCTAAAAATAGGCCTTCAAATAGTTGCCAAGGTGCAAAATGGACTAAAATGGGAGGGCGCTAACTTGACGCGTACACTGATATGAAGATATAAAATTGCAAAAGTTGACTTAAGGTATTTTGGTATTTTTTTCACCACTACAGACACTTTAGATTTTTTAATCAGTATCATCCAAAACATGTCCCATACAATTCCTGAATGACATGTTGGGTGACCAAGTCTAAATTTTAATTAAACGGTTTCTTAATTCTGCAACTTTTAATCATAATAGAGCCAAAATTTGCTTTATATGCCAACCACTATTTTCTATTGAAGACATCAAAAATAACAAAACATAACTTATATCACAATGTTGTTATAGTTACATGTATGTATGCGAATATTTTTTCAATGGTAGAACATTCATATCGGTGTACGCGTTCAAGTTTAGAGCCCCTCTATGTGTGGTCAAATTCAGTCTATTTTGCAGCGCAACCATTGGGGCTTATTTTTAGGTAGGAGACCCATAAATTATGCTTGTTAGTTAATATTGCAACAATGATTATCTAAATAGCATTAAAAAATTTTATCAGTACCAAATCACAATTTTTAGAGGACTGCCAAACAAAATGACAAAAAATCATTCCAGATTAATTCAAAGGAGCCCATAATAACCCCCCCCCCCAAAAAAAAAATTGTAAGGAAACATAAAACATTTCTTTATTTCTCCAGAAAACTGTTAGACCTTAGATAGTAGTCACAGGAAAAATGAAGATCTTACATGTTTAAAGGGGCAGTTTGTGATCCACAACCTCGTCCCCCCCCCCCGATTTACCTCGAAAAAGTTGAGATTTTTATATCATCTTAACCTGTAGCGATATTATCATGTGTACCAAATCTTAGTGTGCAAATTTGGTCGTATCTGGGGTCCCTGGTAAGAAATTTGCAATTTGGTATTTCTTGTCCATAAACGCCCAGAAAATTACAGCACAGTGGCCTATGGCCCGTGGGTGAAACAAGCATTTGTTGCTCATAACCAAAAACCGCAAGCTCGGGATCAACTCAATTTTGTGAATAGCTTGTCTCAGGATATCTAGTGAACCATGAATAAAACAGTAAGTGCTGGAATCACGAATTCGCCTTTAATACGAAAAAAAGGCCACCAAAGATACTGTAATGAAATCAATGGTCTTCGCAAAAAGCTCACTCTTGGGCCGAGTCTTAAACTTTGAGGCCTGTACCTTCGAACAATGGAATTTTAATTTTTCCTTTTGCCCTCCTCTGTAGCACCATAAAATGTACCTTGACAGCAATTTGAACAAAATCTGAGAGGTGGAACACCTTGGTGTTTTGGCATGGAATGACCCAATAGGCAGGGACAGAATTAGATGAGCAATCCACCCATCATAATTATGGTGGTCAATCCATCAAGCAAAACAGCTAAGGGCTGTTTCTTACAAATCCTTAAAACTATTATATAAAAAAAATGTCCAATATGTCAGGTTTTCGATTAATGAACACAATCAATTTTCTAAGCTTTGACTGTTAACAGATTATTCACAGTGGATGTGCACCATCAAATTACATCAGTCGCACAATTGGTCCTCTTATTCTGTCCCAGACTAGTGAAGCATTCACGTTGGGCCCGGCAAACAGTCATCACTCATCATCTATATGATTTTAAAAGTAACCCACATATTATTCATTTGTTGTAGGACATTTGTCAAATCCGTATGCAAAAAAAGTAAAAAAGATAGCACCTGACAAGCGTACGGTTTCTATTCATCTACCTTGATTTTCATTCGCTATTTGTGTTTTGTTTTTGTGAATGTACACATACATACAGTGGCGTAACCACTTTTTTTTTCAGGGGCAAAGGAGGGCACATATATTTCCGACGGCAGCATATATTAAATTATTATTATAGTATATGCCGAGTTGTGTTCACTGTCAATTGGCGTGTGTGCAGAAATTCACTAATTTTCAGGGGGAAAGATTCCCCCACAAGGGGGAGCTGCCCCCCTCTGGTTACGCAACTGACTGCCATCTGTACGTCACTTGGCCCCAAAAATTTCTTGCCCATAAAAAAGGCAAGAAATTAAACATTTTTAAAATAAATTTTGTAATGCTTGGGTTTATTTTGCTTGAATTTGTGGCGATTCTTTCAAATATAATCCTGACTACAAGAGTGGGAGAAAACCTCTTCTAATACCTTTTAAAGCTAGAATATCTTTGCATTCAATCTTATTCTTCCCATTTAAAAAATTGTAACATTGCATAATATTGTGCACTACATTATCAGTGGCCTGCTCTGTATCAAATGGTACTGGCAATCATTATGCATGTATTCAGGTAGCTTGTGTGAGATTACTTTGATAAACTGACAAGGCTGTTGGCTACTATACTGCTGTGAAGGTTGGATAACTGGGTGTCATTAACACATAGTACTAGTTCTACCTTACCAAGTCTGGTCAATCACTTTGGGCCATAGAAATGATTAAGATCAATGTCTAACTTGGTGCATTTAATAGGATTCTGTAATACACAAATTAAAAAAAAATTGTTCCATTCATCTGTCCTTCTGATAATTGTATTGCACCCAGTTTAGAATTAAAAACCGTGATCTAAGTAATGTTCAATTAGATAGAAAATTATCATTAAAATTTTGGTCATTTCTTTCTGGAAATTGCGTCCAAATTGTGGCAAACACTTCGTTTCATTTCTAAAGATATGAAAATCTGCACTCAAGAATTTTTAGCATCATGGCTTTTGTTTTAAGGGCCAGTCAGAGATTTTGTGGAAAGTGCACCCTCAATAGTTAGATTTTTACGTATCATATAGCCTACATGTACATCCAAATCAACAAATCCTCCACAGCTGTTTGACCCCATGCAAATCGTCTCTTTTATTTTTAGAGCAATATTAAGGAGTGGCGACACAATTTTGACAACTGATATATGTACATGTAAGGACATGCAAGAGCTTTTACCTCTGCAAAAATTAGACAAAGCCATTGCAGGAATCTTGCCATATAGGCCTTCAAAGGTCATGACAGACGATGACGGCCAAGCCTCATTCAATATAGCAACTTGCCCAAAATATAAAAATAAATAACAGCAATACGGAGTGCAAACCACAAACCAATTTGGTTGCTTTGATGTGGGTCGGTGATGTGTGTTCCCATGACCCACATACGACCTTATCCATACAAAAAATCAGGAACAACCCTTACAGTGGAGTTGATTCTTCAGCTCCAACAGTTTTGGAATAAGAAAGTATCCCTTGACAACATATAAAAAAAGAATTTTTTGTCAAGATTTAGCTTTTACGTGTTAAACCAATGGTGACGTCTAAAATTGGGATTTTCCTTTCCGCCATCCCCTGGGTCATGATTTGTATGTTATAGTGCCCTCTATATGCCAATTCTTCATAGAAAGACATGTTATAAATGTTAAACTAGCTTTTTAAGAACACATTTTTAATCCTACTCTTATAGGAATGTTATCGACTTGTTTACCCCACGCTTCTGAAGCGTTGGGTTCCAACTATGGACTTGTGTTTATAAATTATAAAAATGCCCTTTCTGAGAACATGTTTTAGAACTTCCATAATTACTATGGGAATTAATGTAACAGGGACATTGTTTCCCTGTTTAACCCTAACTCCCAAACAGGGGACTAAATGCCCAGCAGGCACCCATTGGTAGTCATGCATTCAAATGTTGTGTGGGCATTTACCCTCTGTAACTACTTACTTGGAAAAACTCTCGCACAGGCAAGCATCAGCAGATATATTTACTAATCGGTGACTGATAAATTAAAAATCATGCAGGAAGAATAGATGATATCATTGCCTGATCAAGTGAGTTGCCAAGCTTATGTGAAGTCAAATCTGAGGAGACAATGTACATATATAGCTTTGCTTGTAAGGAGGAGAAATGAATTGCACGCAAAGAGCAGGGTTCATCATGAACGCTGTGGAGCATCGGTGCAATTGCGTTCCTTTAAAATGAAGGCCTGGAAACCTGCCTAACCTCGTGGGAAATTGTACAAAACAGGATCTCCTTCCCGGGAAATTTTTTTTTTGGTCGTGATGGTCATGAAACTTGGTGGGTTTAGTCGACATTTGATACCAAAACCTTCAATTTCATATTCTTTAAAGGTGCAACGAGAGATTTTAAGGCTCCCAAATATTGTGTCATTATAGTCATTTCGTATAGATTAGACACTCATTAGCTTTCTTACTTTTATTTGGCTACAGAAATGTCTTACAAGCGAGAAAAAGGGTGATTTTGATTTGCTTATAATATTTCAATATAAAACATAAGCTGAATTTCGTATTTGCTCCTATACGAAATTAGAAGTTTTACAATTTTGTACCCATGAAACATTTCTAAGCTTAATCCTTTCAGATGGTGATATTTTTTGATGGAAAGCTTTACATCAGGGCAAAAATCAGTACTTTCATGTTTTAGGGAGACCGGATATGCGAAATCTCTCGTTGCACCTTTAAAAGCCAGGGGATTTGCAAGTTTCAACTTGCAGTATTTTATAATGGTAGGCTGTAACTGATAATCAGTGTGATAAATGGATTATAGCTGTTTGGGCCATTGTGTTTGATTGTGTGATTTTCTTTGTTGATTGAGGCAGGAACAATATCTTAAAGGTGGGTGACCCAATCGTGTTCCAATTTTTGTCTTGCCTCTGAGCTTGCTTGGAGCAAGACTAAGAAATCAAGAAATCACTTTTTCTGTATGTGTATAGTATATATAGCATGTCCGGGCATTTTGGTTAAAGTTTTGTTACTCTTGCCCAAAAGCTTGGGCCAATTGCAGCCAAACTTGATCAGAAGAACCACCGACCCAAGGTTCATGTGTGGTGTACTCCAATTTGGGTGAGAGATCATGTGGACCGATTTAAAGGAGCATTCTTTGAAAATCTATCCATTTGTTTTTCTGCCACAAATCAAATGATACAATCACTGATTAGTATAAGCACTGACCCAAGCCCCATATGAGGTATACACAGGTTGGGTTCAAATGTTATGTGCATGGATTAAAGGGTATTCTCACATTCTGAAGTGGTACAGGTGCAAATATGTTACACATTTTCTGATCGCGATGAGGGCCAAGACACATGGTTGGAGAACCAACTTGTTCATGTGATGTAGTCTCCCTCATGTGGAAGCATATCACCAAAAACATTTGATTATGATTTGCAAGTTAAATAGGTCCAGCTGTTTTGGAAAGTAGAAGCAAAAATGTATATCAAATTGGCCCATAGCACAGTGTGTGTTTTCTAGTGTGGTCTACACATTAGGAGATGTTTTGTGTTCATAATATCAAAAGGAAACATTTTCTGGGTCTTAAATTTCACTGGATTATGAGAAAATATTGATTTTCGTCTGATACCAAAAGCTCATGGCTTTTGATGGGCTTTCGTGTGTGTGTGTGTGTGTGGGGGGGGGCATGGTTGATAAGGTCACCCACCTGTAAAGTAGCCTGCATTCTACATGTGCTTGTACAGAATTAGTTTGTTAGTTCTAAATTATTTTTTCTTTGTCTTACAGCAGTTCTTGGACAGCAGAAAAAGGACTCATGCTTCCTCCTCACCAAAAGCACCATCTGATCAACTTCAAGGTTCACAGGCAAATGGTTATGGGGATCCTCCTCACAAACGCCCCTGCACATCTACTGAAGTTAAAGTACAAATAAATACACCTGACCACCAAACAAAAGTGGTTGTGCAGACTACAATTGAGTCCACGGTTGATATGGGTAAGGATGGAGCATCAAATGATAATGCTACTGATCCCGATTCATTCAATAGCATAATGAGCCCAGGCGGAGGTGGTAACTTTGATGATATTGGGAAGCTTTTGGAGGGAATGGACAATGAGAAAGAATTGGACGATTTGTTAGCCACTGTGGTTGGAAACCCTAATGATGTTGCTGCCTTTGAAGCACAGCTAGCCAAAGTGGAGGAGGAAACAAGGAAAATGTTAAATGAAGAGTTTGGAGAAGGAATTATGATGATGCCAAAATGTCAGCAACAACAACAACCACAGCAGCAGCAACAGGATACAAATCCTGGAAGTGTTGGAAATTGTGCACTAGATGCTCCAGCAGAAAATATTGACATTAAACCCAAGATAGAACCAGGCAGAGATTCATATGATCCAAATATGAAGGCTCCTCCAAATACAGTTGCCACAGAAGCTGCAGGGAACAAAACAGGACCACTACCTGGTATTAAGAATTTAATTGGATGCAGTAGAGAAAATTATAGTTTGCAGCTTGGTAGGGTAAAATGTGAGAAAGATTCTGTGGTTGGTAACAACCATCATACATCAACACCAAACTCATGTGCACCAAATTATCAATCACTTAATCAGTCAGTTGCACCATCATCGTCATCATCATCCATGTCTGTTACTATGCCAGCCATATCCCAGCTTGCTTCCATGGGTAGTAATGCTCCAACGTCAATGGGAAGGACAAACAGTATTGCTGTCACAAGTGTCCAAGGCAATCAAGTTAGGTCATACCCAACACCAGTTGGTGTGACTGGCCAGAATTATGCCATGCAGAATGTTGGTACACGGCAAACTTTATCTGGAGGTGGGAGCAATAGCACTATGCCACAGTTTTCCAATCAAACTGCCTCTGGAAGACTTCCAGGTTTTGTTACTTTCCAGTCACAAGTTACAGGAGGTGGTGCTCATCCAATACAGCAATTTAAGCATGAGCAAACAGGATATTCTCAGGACAGCTCCCTTCTTGGTCAACAGCAAAACATGACATTACCCATGCAGCAGTTTGGACATCCACAGCAGCAGCAGCAGCAACAACAGCAGCAACAGCAGCAGCAGCAGCAAGCACAAATTACCCAACAACAGCTCCGCCATAAAATGCAGCTTCAACTGAGACAGCAGCGAATGAAACAACTCACTGCAGAGCAACGAGTTGTACTAAGAAGGCAAATCCAACAGCAGCTGCAAAGGGGCCCACCTCCTCGTTACAGTGAGCAACACAGGACGTTTGCTAGTGCAGGTATGATGCCTCAACAACAACAACAACACCCTACAGGAAGCCTAATGCACAGAAGTATGGGTGGAACCAGTATAATGAGCTCAAGCCTGCAAAATCCAGATCCTTCCCATCAAGCATTGCAGCAAGGTGGCAATATGTTACCTATGAGGCCAAATCACGTAATGACAAATGCCCAAAATCAAATTCAGTCACCTATGTATCAAAGTCCAGCTCAGGTACAATTTTTACAGCAACAGCAACAAAGGCGGCAATTGATGCAAGTATGAATGCTATTTCTAATCCACAACAGCAAACAATAAATCCCATGGCTATGAGGAGGGCACAACCACCAAATGCTACTATGGGACCAAGTGGGCCATTTATCAAACAAATCCGTAGCCAAAATCATGCAAACATGTGGCCTAATCAAATGCATAGTCAGAGCCGTGATACAATGGTTAGTGGAAACCCTCGTGGTGCATCAGGAATGTCACAAGCAATTCGCCAGCAAATTTCAAGTATGGTGCGTTTTCCAGGCGGAGGCAACTTTGCAAATCAAACAGCAAGTACAACAGCTAACATGCAAAATTATCAGAACATAAGTTCTCAAACAAACCTGCATGCCAATACACACACAGTGCTTAATCCCCAGCAAGAGTACAAACAAGGATATTGCTCTGCTCAACAGCTTCGACCACAAGGTAATGCAACACAACTAAGCCAGGCCCAGCCTACTATGTCAGTGAACATGCAACAGGCACCTGCAGGTAGCTCTGCTGCTGCTGCTGCTGGTCGTACTCAGCAGTATGCTGGAAATCACTTGCCATTAGATAACCTTTTGGATAATAACATGCCAAATAGTAGCCTTGGAACCAGTGACATGTTTGATTTGGACCTTCTGGAGAATATACTCAAAAATAAAGACTGAATTACTCACCAAACTGACTTAAAGGTGCATTTTGTGATCCAGGCACTTTTAATTTCCTGTATAGTACAATAGATATTCTTGAGAAAAGGTTATTCCAAACGTTCATTGATTCTGTTGGCACATTTTTACATTAATGTGAACAAGAGATTTTACATTACATGTGTCCCTAACAAATGTGAAATTCTGATTTTGGCACTAATGAGCTTTTTATAAAAAAAAATCCATTAAGCTGAGAATATTCTTTGGTAGAAAAATTGTGACATTCTAATTTACTATAGGAGCATGAATGCTAAATTATTCAGCTTATGTTGTATGAAAATGAATGTGAAAATCAACATCGCCTTTTGTTTTCACTTACAAGGCATTTGTGTAGCCAATAAAAGGTATGAAAAACTCACTGTGGGTCTTATTTATATGAAATCACTACATATGACACAATAGGTATGGATGCCCCAAAATCTCTTGTTGCACCTTTAAATGTTACTTTCACTATCCCCTATAAACTGTTTAAGGACACATAAAATACAAAATTTGATTTTTTTTCTGGATAACTCCTCAGGTAAGATTAGACAGACGCATACCATATAATGGTTCAGATTATAATAAAAACTTTGTTTTGAGGTAATGGGGAGGGCAATGCTGTGGATCACGAAATGCCCCATTAACTGCCATGTTTTCTGTGGTGAGATGAAAGATGTAACATGTTCAGTGTAACTCATTATAACTTCTATTTTTGTAAATTTATTTTGATATCGAAGACACCTATATACTATTTACATGTAGAAGCATAGATGTTAATAAATATAGTGTTCCTGCTTAATATACATGGTGAGTCTGAAAGAACTAAATGCTGCTTATTGTCTTCACTGAAAGTGGTTTGGAATGGGACTATGAAATGGGCATATATGGATGGCTAGATGTGTGTGTGTGTGCTAAAATGTTAACCCTTCTGTTTTTAGTCATTGTTGGGGCTATAAATTATGTTAATTAATATCAAAGAGGAACTTGGAGGGAGTGGATCTTTAGAACAACCTCATCATATGTGGGGTCAAAGGTCATCTAGGGGTCATGTGAGGTCGGCAGGGCTATAATTGATGCACCACATAATTCAGCATTCTGCATGTTTTTTATAATATAAGCAGCAAGACACTAAGGTTCATGTTTCCTAAAAATATTATATAAGCTTTAAAGAAACAAAATCATGACCAAAGCAACAGTTTTTATTTACTATTGATTCATGCGAGTTTAAAAGGAATGACCTGTCCGAAACAACAATTATGGCCTGCCAATAATCAATATTTAGAAGTACCAAACCTAGGCAATAAAGCAGTGTTATGATTGGCTGTAATTCGTTGGGATTTCTTATGAATGAGAAGTTCTTTGGTCAACTTTTATCTAATCAGATCAGTTGTTTCTTAACCAGTTGACATGAATGTGATTAAATAGTATAGGGGATTCACAAAAATCATTGAATTGAACACTGAACAAAAGAGAATATTTCAGTATTTACATGAATTATCTCAAGAGCATTGTTTTAATTGTTCACATAATAAATTTGAATTACTTTGTGAATGAATGTATGTTTTAAAAACTATTGTAATTATTTACATTTTTCAAATCAGTGATCGCTAGTTGTTACCCCCCTCAGAAAATGGATTAATCCAAAATATCTCTGATTCCCGATCAATTAGTCTTGACTGAGAAGAGAAAATGCTTCGACGAGCAAAGGAAAAAGGCTGTTTTATACTTTTTTTTTGTCGATTAGATTTTTAACTTCAAAAAAGGGTATGTATAAACGGGCAGGTCAATGCATGCAATTCCTGCCGGCCTGCCCTTGGGCAAAATCAGTCTTTATACATGGATTGGAAACATAATGCATGAACCCCTAATTTTAGACTTGTTTCACAGATAGTTCCAAGTTGGTGTATCATACTGTACATAATGATTGAAACACTTGAGTTAATTGGGTCAAACAGTATTCACTTTGCATGAAACATGGGGATATGTACTGCATCTCTAAGATGGTACAGATAACATCTTTGGAAAGAACAATTTGAGATGACATGATTTAGGGGTCAAAGGTAAAACAAGTGAAAATTTTAAAATGGTAAAGGTGAAACAAGCAAAGCTCCAGATTTAAAGTCAATGATAATGTCTATCAGTGCCTTGAACAATTACGTGGAACAGGTCTGAAATGAGTACATTCCTTGGTTTTTAATGCCAGTTGATATTTTCACAATTATTTTCCTATAAAACTTATGTGTAGATATGTGAGTAATGTGACCCCAAAATTAATGTCTTGCTGCTAATATATATATATAATATATATATATATATATATATATATATATATTGAAAGAAATACTTAGAGGGACACCAGCAGATGTTAGTGGATTTCATGTCCACTATCCCCACAATTCACATTGTGCATGTTTGTGGTACACTGTGAAGTGAATAAACCACAATTGTATTGAAAATGAGCCTTTCCTGAATGGTCAGCATCACCAATTCACTACTGTCCATGCACTATGTTGCCACTATAGTATTTGCTTGTAAAACCACATTTTGGGGTTGATAAGATTTTTGTTTCATTATTATTTAAAACTTGTTTTGCATAAGAATGAAGTAATTAATTAGAGGACAAAGGTGTTGTTTTAGCCTCTGTCATGTATAAATTATGTCACATCACGTAGTATTTAAGTAGAACAAAGCACAGCCAAAGTAATGCTGTCACCTATGTGATATCACCTGATAGATATATGGCAGAGGTTAGAAACAATACCTTTTATTATTCTTCACATATTCTTTAAATTATATTAAATTTTACTCAATGAATTACCTGAGCTTTTTAAATCAATCAGTCCTGTTACTATGTACCTTTCTTTAATGGGCAGAAGTTTGCATGATGCAATTTCATGTTGATGCGTACGCACTGAAGCCATGTTCACCTTGTATGACATGGCTTAAAACTAATGAATTGCATAAACTAAGAGTTTTAAGAAGTTGCATGTTGCAAACAATCCAAATAGCAGAACTATGCTGAAACAAAGCATTCTAAAGTATTCTAAAGGGGACTATGAAGTCAGCAGTGTATGGATAAATATTTTAATAATAATTTCCCCCACAACATTGTGTTGTGGGGGCTTGGGTTATACCGCAGATTGGCAGGTGGATGGGCAGCAAAGCATTAATCCACTCTACAGACTAAACCAATTACTCAAAGATTTTCTAACATGGCACGGTGATAGAACATGATGAGGTCATGTGCTGTATACTTTTTGGCCAGGTTATGAATATTAATGAGCTCATTTGCATATTTTGAATAAAATTAATTGATCCACTCTACAGACTAAACGGATTAGTCAATGAACTTCTAACGTGGCATGGTGATAGAACATGACAATGTCATGTGCTGCATACTTTTTGGACAGGTTATGCATATTGATGAGCTTATTTGCATATTTTCAATAAAGTGTGATTAAGGCACAGTTGAGGGGCCATCTTACGCACTGCGTAATTCTCGTTTTCTTATTTGCTTTGTCGTACAAACCTCAAAAGCATTTTTCATCTCCCGTTCATCTTTAAAGGCCGCCCCTCGGGGAAAAATTTCAAATATATTTTTTTGTCTATTAAAAAATAGTCAACTACATGTAGAAATAAAGATGGTAAAATGCTCAATTCCAAAGTTTGAGATGAATCGGATTTTTCGTTTGATGCAGTAAACATTTATGTGTAGTATAACAGTGCCATAGGATACTGTGTATAACAAAAAATCCAGATCCGGAATTTTATAAAGTTGTGATTTTCTATATGAAGGACTTTGATTTGAGCTTAGCTATTTTGCAGAGTGATTAGTATATGGGCCAGCATTATGCATATATGCAAAAACATGATTTGTTTGGCAATTGAGGGCACTCCCTTGGGAATTCTTGGGAGTCGGCTTTAAGCAAAATTTTGTATCTTACGATCTTATGCCTGTTTTATGACCCATTCAGTGTCTTTCAGACTCATCTGGATTCAATGATATTCGTGAGCAGGGATTCTTACAAAGCCAAATTGGTGGGGTGCATGGTACTAGATTTTTGTCACAGAATTCCAATTTGTTTTATTAGTTAACTGTAAACTTTTGTAATTTGATTTTAATACAGGAAACAGAACTCAGTTAGTACTTTTATTTTTCAGTATATGGTTAAAGACTGCGCTCATATTTTGAAACTTTCTGATCAATAACAGAAAAAGTCTATGGAAGAAATCACAGAACCTTTGATTATAATCAATTATGTTAAAAAAGGTTCAAGTTTCCTTAAACAGAGATAGATTTTGACAGTGTAATTATCACAATAAGGTAAAATATCAAGAAAGTTGTTTTATTTAGAGAATATTAGAATAAGGGTACTATTTGTAGACCTTGCTGGGTTGAGCCTAACAGTGTGTTTCTATGAGCAGACAGAATTTATCCAGATCAAATTTCCGCACCAGTTGATACCTGTAAATACGCGATATAGTGCGAAGTGTTTATTGACCAGCATCACAGGTTGTGTTTTTTTCCAGCTAAAGGTCATATGCTCGAATCATCCGTAGTGTATTGTAGGTTGTGAGCTCACTAACTTTTGTGCTGAGATGTTTTGTAAGCCACTTCATTTTCTATCATCTAAAATTCACCCCAAAATTAGCCTCTTCCCATTCTGTGCTTTGAGTTGCCTCTATTGTCCAAACAAATGCTGGAGTAAATGCTGCAGTATTCCCAGCCATAATAACCTATTGTAGAAGAGGAATAAACATCGGAACTCGTGGAAATGACAGCAGACAAAATCGCCCTAAGTACAACTTGATAATGTGTTGCCAGTTTCTCTGCACTATGTGCACTCTACTGGAACGGTGTTTGTTTCTATCGGTGTTAACTGGATAATTCCTTACTCTGGCATTATCCTTCCAAAATAAAACTTTTGTTGGTATAAGCAGGAAAATGCCAGAAAATGACTGTTTCTATTGAGCCATTTTAATCCTTTTGCTGGTATATAGAAACACACTGTTTTTCAAAGTAAATACTTTCATTCTAAAAATGGTTTATAATTCCAAGGATATTTTTCTCAATTAACTACAAGATGGGACTGTCATCACCCATTGAACAAATGAATATGTGCAACATTGACAGATGTACATGTATGTTGTAAACATGGTAAAAAATAGAAAATTGCAGTGTCTAAAATAAAGGAATTTAGACTGGACATACAGAATTTAGATTGGACAGGAACCAATGAAATTTGTCTAAATTTTAATAGCTGTAAGCCTGTTTAAAGGTGCCTGTTCTGATGTACAGCCTGTTTAAAAATGGTACAAGCAGAAAAAAAAGTTAAAGGTGCAATGAGAGATTTCCAGTAACAGGATTCTGATTTTTGTACTGGTATAAAGCTTTCTATCAGAAGTGTCTCCATCTGAAAGGATTAAGGTGAGAATGGATTCTTCTAATTATCTATTAGGAGCAAATACAAATTTCAGCCTATGTTTTCTGTTGAAATATAAGCATATACAAATAACCTTTTGTTTTCATTTTAAGTTATTTCTGCAGCCAAATAAAAGGTAGGGAATTTAATGAGTGTCTAGTCTATATGAAATCACTACATATTACAGAAAATATAGATGATTTGAAATCTCTTGTTGCACCTTTAAATATGAAATTTCAAAAGAGTCATTCTTATTTGGCATAACATTAAAGTTCTACAAAACTGGGCTTCCCAATAGTGTTTGTTTGATCTTGCACAAAATGTATTTGCTTTTGTCAATTTAGAGATATAATCAATTTAGAGATATAATCAATTTAGCGCAAAACACCAAAATCAAATTTGTGCCTGTTTTATGCATGGGCAGAGAAACAAAACATGGATTAAAGTACACAAAGGAAGTCTAGTTTTCTTGACACAAGTTTTAATAGTCAACATAATAAGTTCATTTTCTTCATAAATAATAAATGCAAACATTTATTGCATGTTTCAATGAAATAGAGCTTTGAATTTTTTTACATAATTGGTATCTGTTAAAATCATGCCAGAATATAATTGAAATCAAAATAAATGCTCCAAATCCAAAGAAATGGTTTAAAAATATTACACTGTCTTTTATGCATTAACTAATTGTTGAGGACAATAAAATTTGAATTTGAAAGCAAATTATCAAGGTGTCAGTAGGACTTTGCATTTCGTGATACTTCAAGACCATAAAAACTCCGAAGTAAATTGAGGTTGCAGTACAGACATAATGACATAATCCCTTTACATAATCCCTTTGAATTTCAAATCTGTTCAAATGTGAATAACTTAAGTTTAAATAATTCTGCAGGGTTCGGAAACTTCCGGAAGAAATTTATTTCTTCCGCAAGAATGGAAGAAACTGGAAGAAAGGGGGTTCTTCCAGTTTTTTTCCGGAAGAAATTGGAAGAAACTGGAAGAAATAAATGTATTATGAACAACAAACTAAATTACACCATATTCATCTGCTTTGCACTTCAAATCATCAAGGCTACTTAAGTTACTTTAAAATCTGTTTTTTTCCCCAAAAATTTACAAGTTTATAGCATGTTAGTATGTAGGCCTATACCTTGCAAGTATATGGTAAATTTGTTCACAATTTTGTTTTGTCTTGCAATCAAATTATACAGATGATAATTGTTACCCATTTTCCAAATCTTTCCATGTGCACATTTTAACTATCACAACTATGGATCGGATTCTAAGGAGAGCTTCAAATCACTCTCCTGTAGTATTTATGGAGAGTGATTAAAGACACTATCAGTGATTTGAAAAATATTTGAAATTTGCAGGAATAGCTTCAAAGTGAAGATAAGTCTGTAGAATTCTCATAAGTTACCTTTTCCAGCTGTAGACTTAACAGAAAACGGCAGTGTTCCAAGATACGATTCTCCATTCAATTACGTATTGTAGTAAGTGTCCGTTCGGACACTAATGACAAAAATCTCAGATCCTGTCCTTATTAGGTTGCTTCTGTGCTATCATTTGCAGGGTATTTAGGATACCTGTACTGTTACATACGATGCAAAATTGATTTTTGATATTTTTTCGATTTGCTGATTAGCAAATCACTGATCTAGTGTCTTTAAGGAGAGCATTGCTCTGTAGCCCTTAAAAGGCATTTTCTCCCTTGTGCCCGGTTTAAATGACATTTTTAGTGTCTTCCGCTTTCAGTGGAAGAAACTGAGCAGGTTTCCTTCAATTGAAAAAACATGGTTTTTCCACTTGAAGAAACTGGCAAACCGTAATTCTGTCACCAATTCTATTCAACCAGAACGTGTTCCGCAGTAAACGGAGTTACCTCTCATTGAAAAAAGCAAATGAGATAAACACAAAGTATTAAAAAAGACTGAATGTATGAGATTAAATTTGAAAAAAAGGTTTGATTGTACCATTTTTTAGACAGGCATTAAGCGCACTATGTTCTCTACTTACATTTCGATTGTAACCATTTTTTAGACGCATTAAAGCGTACTATCGTGTTCTGTACTTAATACGAGAGCTTAATGCTCATTTACACCACACTCAATTTTGGAGACAACTTGCGTTGTGATGTTACATGAAAACAGCATACTGTAATGTCCCTAGCACATTGCGTACTAATATTATTTAAACTTGATTTGGAGGTTGAAATTGCAGGACAGCACAGGAAATATAGGTCTTTCATATAGTATAGGAATTGAATAATAACTTCTGGGTAATTCAGGGGGTCCTAAAGACAATCGGAACAATCACATTTAAGAACCCTTATTTTACCGGTACACAGAAACCCCTTTTTTAGACATTCACTTTTGTAATATGGGAGTCCATGGTGAATTCCACATTTGGGGGGGTCTTGCACAATTTTCAATTTTTTTGGAGTTGTAAGAAACTTTCTTACTCTTTGGGAAGGGGTCAGGACTGAGATGCTTTATTCCATAGTAGTGTTTTTGAGAAGATCTTAATACGAATTTTAATTTGTTACCTATTTGTCAATGTTGACAAATATTTTTCAAAACTCTTATGTACAAACTGCCTTCTTAGGATAGGGGAGGTCCGGTAAGTATTTTCCCACCGTGTAATTTGTGTCACGACTGCAAAAGTATATCTATCTTGGTACTGCCTGAGTGACAACGTATCAGGCCCCCTACGAATGTTGTGTAAATTCCTAAATCTCAAATATCTCCGAAAACAACGGGTTCTATAGAAGTTTTTGCATCAGAGGGCCTGTTTACTTGTTTGTTTTTGAATATGTATCGTAAGGGGTCGGATCTAGCGAAAAATTGAACATTTTTTGGTATCCGGTACTTGTTGGTGCTCGCGACACTAAAAGTGACCAAGCAATATTTTTTCAGTCTTGGAATTTTTTAAAATTAGGTTAAAAACGCGTGTTTTTTTGTTTTTTAAATTTTAGAATCAAGGGGGGGGGGGGGGATTTACATACTTACCAGAACCTCCGTATTTTGAGGAATAGTGGGATAATCCCGCCGTGTTGGTTGGTACACTTGTGGGGTGGGGGGAGACATAGATACCCATGATACCTCACACATTCTGAAGGTTAGCTTAATACTCTGTTAAAGTTCTAGAAAGATTTTACATGGGTCATCGTTTTCATGACCCTTAACACGTTAAGTTATCACTTAATGACCACCACGACCATGCGCGGATCTAGGGAGGGTGCGCGCGCCGCCCGGTAATTCTGCACAATCAGCCCATTTTGGAAAATTTTAGCCTTTCAGTCCCCCGGTAATTTTGACGTTTTTCAAATCCTGGATCCGCCCCTGATGACCCCTTCCGTTATACCTTGGTATCGTCACTCACCAAACTATTAGGTGCCCATGCTTGTGTATACTATAGGATTATTTAAATCCCCCCTTTCACATTTTTGTGTTGTCTGCAAGAGGGCACATAGGGATTGCTGTGGTAATGTGTGTCTGTGATCAAAATGTTAACCCAACTGTGACAATAGTGTACGTTGGTATGGGCACGTGCTGAGGAAGGATGACGAGCATGTTTTAGAGTTTTGAGTTCGAGGTGGGTGGTTTGAGGAGGGGACGACCAAAGAAGACATGAAAGAAGCAAGTGGAGGAGGAGAGTAGAAGGGTTGGTTTGAGGATCGAGGATGCATTGAATTGGGCGAAGTGGAAGGAGGGAGAGTTGGGTTTAAGGTCATCTAGGGGTCATTTGAGGTCATGGCCCAAAAATTGTAATAATTACCAAATTGCTGGGTGTATCCATAGGGGTCTACATGGGTTGGCAAAATAACTATGGCTGTCCCAGTGTCACAAGATTTATGAATGGGTGTCACTGAATAAGAAACCAAGTGTCAAAATGTCACAAGATAAGAATGGCTGTGTCGCGAGTGTCGCATTTTACCCATGTAGACCCCTATCCATATGTCAATCAATTTTCATGACACTTGATACAATGGTCATTGGGTAGTGTTCCACATGTTGGTGACCTCATGTGACCTTTGTCCACATTCACCACCCGTAAAGGCAGATGGCATATGCGTTCGGTGAACGCTGTATTTTGTGTAAAAAACATCTCGTATCAGCAAAATATTTTGGTTTAAGTGGATTTCTCCTTTTTTGCAAAATCTTATGAATTTACCACCCTTTTCAAACATTGAATTAACTTAATTACACTGGAAATGAAAGTCATCGTCAATATTTGTTGATGAGAATCTTAATGAAAATCATGCGAATCCAGATGAAAATAGAATTATAATAATATGGATTTCTCTGTGACTACCCCTTTTCAATGAAAAGTACCCTTTTATGCAATTTTGCAACAACAAAAAATCATTAACAAAATTGGTTGTGGAAAACATCTTTATTCATGATCCTACCCAGAAGCATGCGCACCTGGAAGTTTGGGGCGTGACGGGACTATTGGTGATACCAATACTGCTATTTTGGATGGTCTGACTCTCCCACTAGAATGGTAGGCAGATAACGTAATATAATGCTGTATGTTCAGTTAGCCTGGTTATATCATTTTAATAGTATGATGCTATCTTCACATTGTACATTTACATGTAACCATTGTTAAATTTTGTAAATGTTTTTTTTTTAAACAGTGTAATGTCATTTGTTGTTTGTTAATCATATAAAAGTGAACTTTCTCGTGTATGGTACCCTTAAATTTTGGACTAAAGAATGGCACACTGGTAGATAATCATGAGAAATGGTAAATCTAAAACGGTGCAATTGTGGGGGCCATTGAGAAAGTGCACTGAAAGGCAATAAGATTCAATTTAGCAAAAGACAATACATCAGTATAATAAATGGCTAAATATGTGCTAGGACCACCAACAGACAACCTGTAAGGCTTATAGAAAATGGTGGCTGTTGCTAAGAATTACTAAGTATATATTACAAAAAAAATTGATATAAAGATACAGATAGTAAGATTTAATGCACACAAAACATTAATCAGCACCCCTTCTCAAACATAAAATGAGCATCTTCTGCCTTAACATGTCACAGAAAGATCTGCCCCAATAATACTAACTAACATGTTATTTTAATCTTGTTGGGATGAGTAAATGCAAACTATAAATTACAAGAACAATAGTGGGTGATCCGATGAGATTAGAATGAACCATATCACCAAGTCAAATTCATCAGTCGCATAAGAAAAGAGATCGTAGATAAATTAGAAGTACAGGATGGAAATAGAAGATAAAGGGAGAGGTCCCACATATTTTGCTCCTTTATAAAAGGTATGAAGAAGGGTCTTAGAGGTAGAGAAAACAGATGGTAAAAAAGAGAACAATTCTCTGAATGGAAGGATGGTAATATTGTGAGGAGAGTTATCATGGCACTAAAACAAGCCTATAGAAACTTTGTTCTGCACCATTATTTTTGTATACATTTTTGTATACATTTCAAATATTTTAAAATTGGATAAATTGCAGCTTCCACCATTTAAAATAATAGAGACCTTAAAATGTCTACTTTCAAAGGTACTCTTTGGTGCCTCAAGTATATGTCGAACAGAATTTGAGTGGAAGGTCTAATGGGAGTATTTTTTGGGGTGGGGGATTAAATTATGGTTAAAACATGAAATGTGCTCTTTGCATGGTTTTGCCAAGATCCTTGAACTGGCAGCATATGAATAGGAGCAATTTACACAAAAGCGGATTCTCTTTTTACACAAAACCATTGATCTTGCAAGAGGCGAATGCATTGTATATAACGCCCTCATTTATGCCAGTGTGAGGCTCTACTTGCAAATGATGAACTGTGCGGAGGGTCAATTAGCTGTATATCAGCCAGACAAGCCAGATGAGTTCAAATTGTTTATAGGGGTTGTCCTTAAAGTAACAAATTTTTACTGAGAACGTTTCGAAGGTTTATTGGACAAACATGCACAAAAGAAATCGCAAACTTTGTTTTGACTGCCCTGCGTATATGCGTAATCATCCCTATAGAAAACCATGCTTTGATTTCTGTCGTGCATGACAGAAAACTCATCTTATTATTAAAGACGGCATATTCAGCTTATTCACTTCAGGTGTGATCTAATACATTGGTAAGCATTCCAAATATGCAAAAAAAAAAACGTTCGAAAAATATTGGGGGCGCTTCTCTCTGGAAATGTCCTCGTTTCTCTTTAACTATCAAAACCAACCAACCAGGCATCAATGTTTTAAAATTATTGTTGGTGTCTTCATACCTTCTTCAACTTGGTCCCATTTCTAACGTGCATTTCTTTTACCATTTGACTGGCTGTTAGAATATGAATTTTATGCAATTTCATGTATATATTGATCATTGTGATCACTTTGCAAGAGTGAGATTCTGGCTGCAAATAATGGTCCAGGAGCATACATTTTCAATTCGTCTCATAGTGACTCTATTTGTGATTATGCGTGCACTTTATTCATGGCTGTGTCCAGGGGTGCAAAGTGAGCGTGCGCACCCCGGGGTCTGAAAAAAATTAAGAATTTCGTAGCCGTAATATGGGCTTCGGATTGCACCAGAATGGGTCAAAATAATGTCAACTTTGCCTGATGTTTTTCACGGAAGCTTCAACCCCTGGACCCCCACCGGCGGCTCTGCTCCTTGGGGCCCCGTCTGGGCTCCTTAATTGGCCTCATGGACCCCCCTGCCGCATTGGCTGGGATCGTGCACCCTGGGGTACAAGATTCTGGATATGCCCATGTTAATGTTATTCATGTATTTAAGTGTTACAAAAGCGGAAGACTTTCTGCATCCTCTGATTGCGTAGTGTGCGTCTACAGCATTTGTAACCCAAATGTCTTGGTTCAGTTCTCTCTTCAGGCACAACATTTGAATATAATAATTATATTTTGGAGCTAGAGATGGCAATAAAAACATAAGAGTTGGCAATTGAAGTAGAAAATAGTGAATAGCTACACTGTGAGATAACTGGGTGTGGTCTAGCACCACGATTTGTGGCAAGAATCTCAAACATGCAACCAGTGAAGAAGCATGGGTAATTTTTACAAATAAAAGCAATGATCAGATTTATGTAGATAAGAACTTAAAAGGTGCAATGAGAGATTCAAGTCATCCATATTTTCTGTGATGTGTAACGATTTAATGTACATTAGACGCTCAATAGATTCCCTACATTCTATTTGGTCACAGAAGTAACTTAAAATGAAAAGAAATGGTGATATGTATATGTTTATATTTCCAATAGAAAACATAGGCTGAATTTTGTATTTGCTCCTATACAAAATTTAAAATTTCACAATTTTTGTACCAAAGAAACAGTTCTTAGCTTTATCCTTAGAGATGTGGATATTTTTGATGGAAAGCTTTACACCTGTGCCAAAATCGGAATTTTCACATTTTTTTCGGGACACCTGACGATTATTTGAAATCTATTGATGCACCTTTAAAAATGATGGGACTGAGTTTTAAAAGGGTTGAAAATACACTGATTTTCAACTGTGATGGATGTTTTACATTTGAAACATTTTTGGATAGATGCGAATGCTTTTTGTGATATAAATGCATAAGAAATCGCATTACTGACAATAGTGACACATACACAACCTTTTACCATAGCTGACAATGGATGCAAACAAGTTTAAACGGTGATATTAAATTGACTAGGTATCAATGCGGTTAATAGATTTCTCATTAATAGTAGAGTTGTAAATGAGAATCCTATTAAAGTTTGGGAAAGAAGGTTTGAAGATGTTTCTCTATAGTTTGAAGATGCTGAATCAGAATTTTGGGTCCAGCCTCTGGGAAACATTGTAAAATAAGGGGGTAAAATTAGCAAATGTACACCAATGTACTTGTCTCATAAGGTTTTGTCTCGGTTGTGGCCTTTAGTTGCACTGCTACAGCCCTGAAAGGGTCAAGGGCACCCTGGGGTAAAAATTATCCATATGCTCAGAATTTGTTCAGCTGGTGTCCAGTTATTCTGTGGTCATACTGAAACAAAGTATATTTCAGTACCTACCGACCTTTCTGCCGACACGCTGTTAAACTCTCCAGTTCCCCTTTCAACATCTCACAGACATGGAATACTGCCTGGCTAGATCCCCAAGACCAGATCAACTCTCTATTACATGTAAGACAGAACTACCACCTGGCAGCAATCTCCCACGCAAGGAATGGGTCACCTTAAAGTGACAGGAGGCGCTTTTTTTTAAAGATACCAAATTTCTCTCCAATTTCACTGGATCGGGTTTTAGATCAACCTACCGAGAAGTTCGAAGGTTTATTGACAAACAGGTGGAAAAAGAAAACCGCAAACTGTTTGAAACTTGCCTGCTATCATAATCGTTCCCCATAGAAAACCATGCGTTGACTTTCTGTCGTGCACGACAGAAACTACTAAATCATCATTTATTACATATTTAAAGACGGCGTTATTCGGCTTATTCCATCTTCAGGTTGTGATCTAATACATGGTAAGCATTCAAATATGTAAAAAAAAAAAAAAATGGGGTTCGAGAAAAATTGGGGGCGCTTCTCGGTGAAATTAATGTCTCTTTAAAACAGTATTCGTACAGGAGTCGGTCGCTTCATAGCAATATGCACCGATGGGGGCTGCGGCCATCGCCAGCCTGCCAATGTGGTTCTCCATCACAGACTGCGGATCACATTCTCAATGAGTGCCCTACCTTTCGTCCACCGGTGGACACAGATTTCTCAAACCCCAACCAATCAACGGTGAGTTGGCTCCAACGCTTACAACATGTTTAGCTTCTGCCTCATACGCAAGAAGAAGAAGATACCCACAAATTCTGATTCAGCATCCTTCAAACTATAGAAAAACATCTTCAAACCTCCTTTCCCAAACTTAAAGAATAGTTTTCTCATTTATAACCCTTCTATAATAGTTGGGCCGTTTAGTGACCCTACTTCTGGTGACCCTGATGAATTCAACAGTCCTTAAAGTGTAGCATCAACATAATTAGCTTTCTTGATGTGATATTTTCTTTCAATGTTTTGTCATTTGTCCTACCTGTATATCTGATTTTTATAAGAAGTACATCCACTTGCAATGATCATTTGAACCTAAGATTCTGCCATTTGTTTACCATTTGGCCCCTGTAGTCTAGTGGTTAGGCACATAAGTTTGTGGGTTTGAATCTGGCCTGGACCATGTGGGAAAACATTAAAAACTAATTCATCCTTGAACACCCAGAAAACCATGTTTCTTCTCAAAAAGCATTGTCCAAAGAAGAGTTCAATAATAGTTTAATAGAAGAGTAATAAATGAATCAGCCCGCTCATCATCTGCATATAACTTTTTCCTACAGATAAACTTTATGAATGGAATATGCCACTTGAGTACTTCAGTTTTCTAGTTCTTTTCAATAATGCATGTAAAAAAAACACAGTAGCATTTGAATATCTTCACAGGCTTTTGTGAATATTTTTTTTAAAAACTTTGTTGCTAAATTCTACAGTTGTTTCTTAATATTTGGCTCTGACCTAATTCCGGACATTAAAAACATTTTGGTCATTGCTATACAAACAGGGGCGTTACATTCTCAAATTGTCAGGTTTTCCCACTTTTCATGACTATCTATAAATGTGTCAAAAATGTGCTTTCAAATATATTGGGTACCATGTGCTGAGGTGACATGAAAGGATCCTGCATGCTGAACCTGTATCATATGCTTTGCATACCCTCGGGCATTGCAGTTCTACTGCATGTGCAAATGAAGAAAGCATGTGGGGAAGCTTAAAGCCTTATGTTGAAAACGAAATTTAGTGAGATAGGCCATACAGAAATTTCACACAAATAACTTAATGGAATCTGTTTTAAATAAAGAATGACATGAAAATGTGAGTGTTGCCCATGTTAAACATTTGAGGTCCTCAGTTTGTTCTCAGTGTTTTCATCGAATTTAATTGGCCCATTTTGGTTGGTTTCAAGAGACAAACTTTGCAGAGTACATGTGAGAACTTGCTCCTCTTTTGGTATTAATAAACAAATGTGTGGCCATTGTCATGGTCCGATATAGATGCTTTATAACCTGTGTATCAACTTTTGTTCTGTTCCTTTTGGAAGGGGCTAGGGAATGAGCAGTGATGGATAGAAGTTCAAATGCAAATTAATGTGTGCATGGATGTGCACAAAATGTTAATTTTCTCTTTTTCCACATACTTTGACACATTTTAATTCTACTTGCATACAATGATCCTTGGGTACACAGCCAGATTCTCCTTCGTTGTTGCTACATAGTACAACCGTGTTGGTAGTACACAGCTGTTTGAACCCATGCAAATTGTCCATTTTATTTTCAAAGCAATTTTATGCACTGGCGACACAATTTTGGCAAGTGATATAAGTAGGGACATGTAATAGTTATTATATTTGAAAAAAATCAGATAAATCCATATGGGGAATCTTGCCTATAAGCCTACAACGGTCATGATTTGTATGTTATAGCGCCCTCTATATACCTATTCCTATTGAAAGACGTGTAAAACTAGATTTTTATGAAAAATTATATTTGCCCGCAATGAAATTTCGTCTAATTTACACAGGATGTAGTTAGTGGAATAAATAATCCAAGTCAGTTGTCAAAAGTGTCGCCGTTTATGTTTTTTGTTTTATTTTTGTTTTGTCATAATAAATGAGACATTCAAACTGCTGTGAGTAGCTACATAGCTACTACCGACATGGTTATAGATCAATTGCGTACCTGCTAGATGTACTCATTGGCCTATTAAAGGTTCCATGGGGGGGGGGGGGCGCCCGATCGCAAATAGCCTTCGGTCTCCAGAGCTTCAGATTTTACCGGAAGTGGTCGAAATTTTGGTATCAGAAAAAAGCTTATCTTGTCTCATTTACCTGTGAAATCTTAGGGGCTAAATGATGTTTGGTTTGGAGTTGTGAGCGAAGTGATACTCCATTTGGTCGTACCCCAATATAGTTTTACACAGTACTCGTGGGGCTTCACAAAATCAAGTTTTTAGTGTCACACAAAACGGATTGAAATATCGAGGCGAAATTCACGATGGGGTGGTTTTGGGTGAAGGCATTTCTTCAAGATGATGAAAACTGATATATTTAAAATCGGGCCATCCCCCTTTATACAGCCGTCTCAAAAAAGTGATATAATCAGAAAAAAAAATTGGTTAAATATAATATTTCAAAACATGGCATTCTTACTTGGCATAATATTAAAGAAAAAAGACCAGGCTTTCCAATGGTGTTTGTTTCATCTTATTTGCTTTTGTCAATCCAGAGATATAATCAATTTATGTGATACACCAACATCGATTTTGTGCCTTTTATGCATGGGCAGAGTTGTTTCGCGCAGTTATGCCATACTGTCTTGCAGCTCACAAAAGATTGCAACTTGACAAAAGAAACAAAACACAGATTAAAGTAAACAAAGGAAATATAGTTTTATCAACACAAGTTTTAATAGTCAACATAATCAGTTCAATGATATAATATTTTCATAAATAATACACAATACAATATTTATTGCACGTCAATGAAATGGAGCTTTTTTATTACAAAATTGGTATCTGTTAAAATCATGCCAGAAGGAATGTAATAGCAACCAAAATAAACACTCCAAATCCAAAGAAATGGTTTAAAAACATTGCACTATCTTTGTGCAGTCTAATTGTTGAAGTCAATAAAAATTTGAATTTGGACACAAAGTATCAAGGTGTTGGTTGGAATTTACGTTTCATGATACTTCAAGACCATAAAAACTCTCCCCTCCAGGTTGCTCTACGCCCATGGTTCTCTTCTAACAAACAACAGTATGCGATGTATGTCGAATGTTATTCATTTTATCTTAAAGCCAGAACTTACTGATCATAACTTCCACCATTACGTGACTGTTTTAGTCCATCCCCTTTTAAAGAATTTCATATCTGTTCAAATGTGAATAACTAAATGTTTAACTAATTCTTTCACCGTTTTCACTCAACCAGAAAGTGGCACAAACTCGATTTTTGTGGTCCGCAGTAAACTGGGGTTATCTCTCGATTGAACAAGCAAATGAGATGAAACAAAAAATACTGGAAAGCCTGGTCTTTTCTCTTTAATGTTATATAAAAACGACTGATGTTGAGATATAATATTTAAAAAAATGGTGTTTGATTGTACCATTTTTTGACAGGCTGTATAGGCCTTTGACAATAGAAGAATTTGGCGTTTTTGCCGTTGCTAAAGGCGCTACTAGTTTTTTATGACTTATTTAATTGCTCTGAAAATTGGAGTTATGCAAGCTATGTTAGTTAGTTAGTTAAACCAAAGTTTTAAATCCGGTTTTGTCCCCGTCAACGGGGGTGGCCGGATACACCTCACACTCAGCAATAATGCTGTGTGAGGATTTATTGGAGCAAAAGATAATTGACCGGATGCCCTTCCTGACGCCAATCCATAGTTTTCGGCGGTGAGCCTCGCCTTTGGGCAACTATGCCCACCATATACAAGGCAGCATGTGCTGGATGGCCGGCCAAGCTCTCCAGATCGACCCCTTGGTAGGTAGATTCTCTTTTTTCATTCTAACCAGGGTAACCAGCACCCTCCTCATCAGATTCCTTTCGAAATCAAGGGGGTGACGGTTTAGCGCGAAACTCGGCCTGGGACGTATAACTGGTTACCAGGAGCTAGTACCAGTAGCAGCCCTAAAAGGAAATCCGACCTGACATTTTTGATGTTATGGAAGAAATTTATGTAACGGATTTTGAATGGTGTGTACTAAATGTCATTTTGAAGGTTTTTTTGTTGCTGTATCCACAAGTCATTGGTAATGGCTTGTGGTGGTATCAGGATTTGTTCAGCTAGTGTGCTGATCCGGGGCCGCGGTATCCTTATACGGAGGCTCCTGACATGGCCCGCTATTTGAAGACTGGGCGAATTGGGAACAGTCAGAGGTTTCCACCCTACTCTTATTTCGAGTCTACTGCGAGTTTATCTCCCTACTGTCCATTCAAATAGTTTAGACCATGGCGTATCCTGTGGGGGGGGGATTGGGCGCTTGCCCCCCCCCCCCCGGGTGCCAAAGGGCGCCACAAAAGAAGGAAAAGGGGAAAAAGGGAAGGAAAAGGAAAAAAAGGGGGGTAGAAAGGAAAGAGGGGGAAAAGAAAGAAAATTTATATAATGGGAGGAAAGGGTAAATTCAAAAGGGGGAGGGTAACACTTAAATGGAAGAGATAGAAACTTATGTCGAAAGATCGAACTGTAAGGAAAGCTAAAATCGCCAAATTAGAGAGCAAATGGAGAATAATTATAAAGGAAATCTAGACCAAAAAGTGCAGCAAACATGAGAAAGAAAAAGAAAACCAAAGAGGAGAAAGGAAAGGGCGCAAAAACGAACAAAAGGAATGTGGAAGAAAAGAGATAAAAATAATGGCGTCAAAAACTAAAAAAAACGAAAAGGGGTTGCAAAATCGTGTAAAGTGACAGGAGATGAGATTTTTTTAGGATACGATTTCTCTCCAAATTTCACTGGATCGGGTTTAGACCACCTATACTACCGAGAACCTTTCGAAGGTTTATTGACAAACAGTACAAAAGAAAACCGCAAAACCTTGTTTTGAACTTGCTTGCTACCGTAATCGTTCCCCATAGAAAACATTCTTTGACTTTGTCGTGTCACGACAGAACCGACTAAATCATCATCTGTATTACATAAAGACGGCGTATTCGGCTTATCACTTCAGGTGTTGATCTAATATATTTGTAGCATTCCAATATGTAAAAACCGGTTTCCACAAAAATGGGGCCTCTTTCTGGAAATCTCCTCGAAACGGACACAAAGACATAGCAAAGGAAATTTAGTTTTAAAGGGGAATATTAAGGGCTTCAAAACGGTTGAAAAAATAGGAAAGGGGCGCAAAACAGCAACTGCACCGGGCTAGGGATAGAGAAACAAAAAGGGTGTCAAAAACAGAAGAGGTGTTGACAAGTTTAAGGGGTGCAAAGGGAATGAATCTCAAAAGAGGAATATAGAGATAAGTCCTTTCAAAAAGAAGGGCCCCATAAGGAAAACTCAAATTGTTTATTAATATTACAATGTATTAAGAAAAAAAGCTCAAATTGAGCCTCAAAGTTGAGCTAAAGCAAAACCAAGGAAAATACGCTGCATTCATTCATTAACAACTAAATCCACTCCGATCACGTTCATTATGATCAAAGCCTTTTTCGGCGTTAAGTTGTGTCTGTTGATTAATAAAGCTAGTTTGTTGGGAAGTTGCTACTAACTGTTATTTTATCACTTGCAGGGGTTTCCCAACCATTCAATTTGGGGTGGGAGAGGTGGGGGTGGGTTGCCGACAAACTGCCCATGTACCGACACACTTTCAACACTTTTCATGCTCGCTAAACGCGCGCCGAAAAAGCCATTTTGTATGTTTGCATTTCAAGAAATGTGGTATGGCGCGCCATTTTCAATTTCCACAGGGCGCAAAGTTATCATCAGTTTTGTCCTCCGGGTGTATGTCATCCGGGATAGCTTGTATACCTCGGTTTTTTTAATTAATAGTAGAGAAGGTATTGGTGTCGGCAAAAAAATCGTGAAGAAAAGTTTATATTTCCTCTAATTACCCAACAAGATTTGAAGGTGCATGCTGAAAAAAGTACTTTCTTCACACCCAATTCTATTCAATTTCTGCGATTTTTGGCCATCAAACTTTTAGAATGTTCCATTTATAAGATTAGGTGTGTAAACGTTGGTGTATCCTCCTTGGGTGAAAGAAATAATTAAGCCCATACTGATTAAACCTCATAAAACAATCATTCAACTGTATACAATGTCTGTAATGATCAAAGGGTTTCTTATAGATAGAGAGGCAAACGTTACGTATCTTTATAAATTCACCGTCTCCCACAAAAAGGGAGGTTCTAGTATAGATAGAGAGGCAAAACGTTCGTAATCTTTAGAAATTCACCTGCCGCGCATGTTTTGCCGACCACAATAGAAAACATAGAGTACCACAATAGAAAGCAATGGCTTGCCGCCTCAGCTTCTTCTCCACATACTGTGGGTGCCGCTTTGCATATCCATAATGGTAGTGATACAAATTAATAATGTTGTGTTGAGGTGGCCATTGTAATAATAGTGCACCTGGACATTGTGCTCAGATACTTACTCTTTTTTCCTCATTGCAATGCTGCTCTTCGGTGAAAAGATGTATTCATTGAGGTCGGTTTAATTTAAAATCAAGACGACTGATGTGTCATTTCATTCGTTGTGTGTGCATGGGTAGGACAACAATTTAACCACCCACTAGCACCCAACATCCAACAACGAATTTTGGCGGATTGTTTTGATCGAATTGACATTATGTTGTGTATACAAGCACCCGACTGATATTATTCCGTGCAATATTCAAAATGCAGCTCCCAGCACGGACGACTGTTTTGAATGCGTTTCATCCCCCCCTTGTATGATTATTTCGTGCAGACATTACCCGAAGGAATACCAACCAAAACGTTGCCAATCGCCTTTGACAGTAGAAAACCATGGGGGATCGATAGCATGAACCATGATGTAAGTTATAGCGCCTATTTATATCCCGGTATTTTAATTCCTGGGCAAAATCCTGTCGCTTCAAACTTTCCAAAAATCAAATACAAATAATCGCTACATCGATAGTCGCTTCCTATGTTATACCAAAGCGCACCTCACACCGTCATTTGTTAATGGATCCAGACGTTGGATGAGTGATTGCAACTTTGAGTGGACAAGGGGGCCCAATTTCAATAGATTTGTAGGTAAAATTCCATTCATATGTTTTGAAATTTAAAGATTCTGTTGGGTAATTTCGTGAATCAAACTTTTTCTTTCACGATTTTTTCCCGATACTAATACCTTCTCTAATATAATTAAAGAAAAACCGAGGGTCTAAGCAAATGAATCCATAGTCATTCTGCATTGCAGGGCATATAGTAGTGAGTCCTGGAGTGTTAATAATAAACTATCTGCTAAGTATGCATTTGCCGATTATATACTCACACCTAGTCAAAAGAACCACTGACCTACCCAGCGCCATTTTGATGTATCACAGAGTACAACTATGACCATATTTGACCTTTAACCCATGTTGTTTTAAAACCTATAAAAAAGTTCTTTGCAAATAGATGCTATACAAACTGGTCCAGGACTCTTACGGGAATGCACAAAATGACCATTATGACCTACTGTGACCCATATAACCATTAATTACTCTACTGACCTTACTTGAGAACCTTTGGCCCCATTTTGTCAAGTTTGTGTTTACATTGCAGATCATTGCAGTGGTGTTAAGGTGACTGTTTAGTGTGAATTTGCCGATTACCTTCACGCCTAGTCAAAAGAACCACTGAACCAAGTCTCATATGGAGTGTACACAGTGACCTCTAATGACCTATATGACCTTTGACCTTATTTTGTCAATCTATAATAATAAAACACTTCTGCAAATAAAATGGTTTGAAAAACTAAAATTAAAGGAACCACTGGTCCATGACTCTTATGGGTATGCACAGAATGACCTCTTGCGACGCATTTGCCCTTTTGACCTCTAATGAACCTATTGACCTTTGACAACATTTAGTCAAAATATATAGAATTTCTGCAAATAAGTTACTGTGATTACTAAACCTGATCAAAAGAACAACTGGTACAAGACTCCTGTGGGCAGTACACGTTTTGAGCTCTAATGACCCTAAATGACCTTTGACCCATGTTCAAACCTTTATTAAACACTGCAAATAAAATGCTATGACAAACTAAATTAAAGGAACCACTGGTAAAGGACTCTTACGGGTATGCACATGATGACCTCTTGTGACCGATGTGTCCTTTGACCTCTAATGACCCTATGTGACCTTTGACCCAATTTGGTCAACACATATACAATTTCTGCAATTACGTTACTGTGACCACCAAACATGCTCATGTTACAAGACTCGTGTGGGCAGTACACAGACCTCTGATTGCCCCAAATGACCTTTGACCCATGTTCAAACCTTTATAAACACTACTGCAAATAAAATGCTATGACAAACTAAAGGAACCACTGGTCTAGAACTCTTATAGGTATGCACAGAATGACCTCTTGTGACCCATGTGCCCTTTTGACCTCTAATGACCATACTTGACTTTTGACCCCATTTTGACAAAATACTCAAAACATTCCTCCAAATTAAGTTGTATATCCACCAAACTTGCTCAAAAGAACCACAGGTCCAAGAGTCATGGGCTATGCCAATTGACCTCTACTAACCCTACATGACCTTTGACACCATCTTTCCTTAACTTCAATCCAAATATCAGCCCCCATATGTCAAAGCATAACCAATACAACATGAGGTCATGTGCTGTATACTTTTGGACACGTTATGAATATCAATGAGCTCATTTGCATATTTTGCAAAACAAATCCACTACAGACTAAATTGATTACTCAACAGACTTCTAACGTGGCACAATGATAGAACATGAGGTGATGTGCTGTATACTTTTGCTCATTTGCATATTTTGAAGAAAAAACCTTAATCCACTCCACAGGCTAAATTGATTATTCAATGAACATCTACATGGCACGGTGATAGAACATGAGGTCATGTGTTGCATTCTTATTGAACAGCTTGTGAATATTAATCAGCTCATTTGCATATTTTGAAAATTCATAAATCCACTCTACAGACTAAACTGATTACTCAATGTACTTCTAACATGGCACGGTGAAAGAACCTAATGTCATGTGCTGTATTCGTCTTGGACAGGTTATGAATATTAATGAGCTCATTTGCATATTTTCAATAAAATGCGATTGAAGCAGTTATTTGGGCTGATATTTGGCATGAAAGTTGGGGAGGACAGTTTGACATTTGTCAGTGTTACCCAAAAGGTCACGGGTCATATAGAGGTCAATTTACATAGAAATTCTCTGTTCGTCCGGCTTTGCGTTTCGAAATTTCCACAAGCAATATCAGCATTGCCTTCATCAAATGAAAATAGATAAGTATGTTTGTTACAGATCCACAAAATAGCATGCCCCAAATAGAACACTTCAGTAGTAACCACATCAGTATGAATTAGCATGCACCTAACCATTTCCAAAACAATAGCAGGATTTGTATCTTGTTCTGCGCACTCTGCATAACTTCCTCATATCAAATCAAATCAATTTATTCAGCAAATACAAAGATTACAAAGAAATAAATGTGAATTTATGTACAAAGTAGAACAGATACAATGTGAGGATAAATTAATTGAACATTGGAGAAGAAATATCGAATGCTAGGACCTCCACTGGACAACTCATAGGAGCTTATAAGAGGTGGAGGCCCTTAAGGTAACTTATTTAAACTTACAACATACAATGATGAGCATTAGGAAGCGGTCTAGGAAAATATAAGTGAACATTTGATGCTGGAAAATTCAAACGAGACAAAAAAGTGAGACTAAAATTTAAAGGCGCGATAAAGGGAGTACCAAATGACCGAAGAGGCAAAAGAAGTTTTTAAAGACAAAATACATACACATATAACAAACACACATACTAAAAAATACATACAGACATTATCCACATTAAAAACATACAAATACATACATGTACACAATACACATACATATATACACACATACACATAAAAGAAATGTTCATAAAGAACCATTGCTGGCAGCACACCGTATTATACGTTGCAAGAATAACATTCAAACAACTAAACATCTTTACTAATCAGTTCAATCAAGAGATAACCCATCAGACGTCCTTCCTTCTGACACACTAACAAATACAAAAACCATAATGAAATAAACATTCGCTTTATTCCATGAAGATTTCAAAATTCATGAGTGCGTCAGAAAAAGGATGTCAGATGGGACAGGTTTAGAAATGCCCAGTTCAGTCGGCCATAGAATAAAGCTATTCCTATAAGTGCCTCTTTTTGCATCTAAGTTGGCAGTTAAAACCACAATCCAATTAAAGTTAAATGTTGCATAACAATCTTCCATTGTAAACTGCAGTTAACAATGATTTTTCAGAGACGAGCACATTCCATCTCAAACTTAATCGCCAAATCTGCATTTTATATGAAATTAATTGCAACTTGGTCTAAAAAGCCAAGAAACTAAAAAAATATACTGATTTCATTGGGATAAATAACCCTATGGCCCAAGAACGTGTACACTATAAGTGCCACAATAGTGACTAACATTACGTTTCCAAAATTCCAAATAAGTCACATGAACAGTGAGCCCAATATGAAAAACAAAACGCCCCATGACGAATTGAAGTGCAGCATCTTCATCAAACAATGATTAAAAGTGTCATTTCCACATCAAAAAGATAGTCATTTAATAAGTGTTGAACAAGCATTTTTACTCTCCACAGCCCCCTAAACTGTATCTTGAACAATTGAACAGTTGCACTTACCTTGTCGGTGATGAAGACCATCCTATCAACATCATGAAGCAGACACCTAAATCGGACCATCTCCCTTTAACACTGAATTAAAAATGGCCGGTGCTAATAGGCCCATACATAACACAATAAGAACTAGAGGCAAATTGTGCTCGAAGAGCACGAACCCTAGCCGTGTGGATAAAATGAATCACTGCGGACTAGGCGAAACATGTGTTTGAATGTCATGTACAGGGACACTTTGGCTGAAATAACCACTTGCTGATCCTGATCAAAATTTTGTGTACACCCTTATATGAGCTAATCCCGGGGCATTGAAACATTGTACCCAACTTTCGTCATCAGGGACCTTATTTGTCGAAGTAGGAAGATTTATGTTGTATCTAAACCAAAATGGCTTAAATGACCACTAGCGGACCACTGATCCAAAATTTTGTTACACACCATATACCACTGACCAAGGTGCAGCATATACATGAAGGTCATGAATCATGGGGCCACTTATTTGCACGAGAACAAGATCATGGATTTTAATAAGATTTTGGCCAAAATGGCCGAAATGACCACTTGCTGACCACTGATGGAAATGCGTGTACACCCTATATGCATTGGGGGGGGAACCATAGACAATGAATGTGCAAAAACTTTGGAATCAGCGCGCCGTATTTGTCAGAGGAAGATTCCATGTGTGTATTGCCCAAAATGGCCCAAATGACCACTAGAGGACCACTGATCCAAAATTTTGTTACATCACACATATACACGACCAAAGGTTGAAGGCATATACATAAGGGTCATGAATCATGGGGCCACTTATTTGCACGAGAAACAAGATATGGATTTTCATAGGATTTTGGCCAAAATGGCGAAATGACCACTGCTGACCACTGATGAAAAGCGTGTAACCCTATTTGCATTGACCATAGACAATGAATCTGCACAACCCCACCTTTTGTAATCAGCGCGCCTTATTTGTCAGAGAAGGAAGATTCCATGTGTATTGCCCAAAATACCACTAGATACCAGCTGATCAAAAATCTAAATATACCCCATATGCACTGCCATAGGCAAAGCATATGCATAAGGGTCATGATAAGGGCCACGTATTTGCTATTTGCAATAGATTTTAATAAGATTTTTGGGCCAAAATGGCCGAAATTACCACTTGCTGACCACTGAACAAAATCTGTGTACCCTTTTTTATGGAACTGACATAGCGATGAATGTGCACACTTTCGTATTAGCGCGTCTTATTTGTCAGAGAAGGAAGATTTAATGTGTATTGGCCAAAATGACCACTAGATGACGCACTGATCCTAAATCTGTGGACACTCCATATGCAGCCATCGGCGAAACATATGCACAAGGGTCATGATAAGGGCCACTTATTTACAGGCGAATAATGAATTTTTCATGTATTTTCCTAAATGTTGGCCAAAACGGCCGAAATGACCACTTGTGACCATGATCAAAATCTGTGAACAACCCATAGGCACTGGTCCTAGGCGATGCTGAGCTGAATTGGTCAAAATTAATACATGCATTTGTAGTAGAAGAAGGATTCTTAGATTTTGGCCAAAATGACCATAGTGCCACTAGGTGAACCACTGACCACAAACTTGTTTACACCATATATGCAGCTTGGGTCAGCGGTCATTCTGAGCGAATCTGGTCAAAATTGTCATTAAAGGTTTGGCACTAGTAGCATTTTGAAACAACCGGAAGTGCGTGGGAAACAAAGAAACAAACAAAGGAACTAGATATAAGCTGTTGTCAAAGACCACGAAACCAGCCGCGGATACCTTCAAACCCAAGCCTAAAAAAACTAAACCCAGCTTCGAAACCTAGCCCCGCTTCGAAACTTAACCATATCTAGATCTGGAGACAGTTGAAGCACAGTCGAGGTATGACCTTTGACCCTAAACCGACCTGCGATCTCGAAACTATTTAAACATATTTGGATTGTCATAAGGATCATATTAAATTTTTGTCACATTAGTAGCATTTGAAATTGACCTTTGACCTCTTAATGACGTTTGTTTTCAAAATTATTTTCAACATGATTAGGATTTGTCATATAAGGGCTCATTTCAGTTCAAATATCAGTCAATCGGATGATTTTGAAAAAAAATGACCCTTTGACTCTTTAATGACCTTTGATCTCAAAATATTTCAACATGTTTAGTATGTCATAAGGATCATTTCAGTTTAATTTCAGCTCAATCGGAGGATTTGAAAAAAAAAGGACCTTTTGACCTCTTAAGACCTTGATCTCGAAATATTTCAAAAGTTTAATGTCCATAAGGATCCATTTCAGCAAAATTTCAGCTCAATCGGAGCATTTGAGATTGTTTGACCTTTGACCCCTGAAACCTCCATTAACTTGTATGAGAAATTTATAACCTGCCACCAGTACAAGTAGCACCAATCTACCACCAGAAGACATATGTCAGTATTTGTCTTTTTTCATTTTCTAATTTTATTTTTTTTACAATTAATAAAGAGTGGTAATCTATTATAACCATGCTACGCTCCAAAATCAACTTAATATTCTTTTTGTTTATTCGATTTTCTTGACTATGGAAAAACATGTAGAACCGCATACATAAGCCATCTAAATGAAAACCTTCCCCAGGAAATGTAACCGCACTGAAGTACGATTTTTTTGCATTCATCAATCGAGTAAAGAGATTATTTTGTTTTTTGACGTGATTTTGCCGACTCGCAGACAATAATACTTTAAATGCGGTTTCAAACAACCCAAGGGTGGACTTGACCGGAGGAATCTGAAAGGGAGCGCGCAATTAAAAATATATATCCCCCTACCTAAAGTACAGGACTTATATTATAGGTGAAGCAATGTTGGTACTCTACATACCCGTACGTTTAGAAACCAATTCCAATATCTCCTATAATATCGATTGTTAATCCCTCATGTAAGTAGATTTACCCTTTTCTCGAAATGAAAGTAAGGCTATTACCAGCTTTCAACAAAACAACGAAAAAAATTCTGGCTCTTGCAGACCCAAGGTTAGGTGCTTCATACTGGCGTAAGACCGGGCGAGCGAGGCGACGAAGCGAGCTAAAACCGAACCCCCCTTACCCTATTTTGCACAAAATGCCCCCCTATCTCTGCCCAGGTGGCCCGTGAACACTATCTGTGTACACCCGATATGAAGCATGATTCAGGGGGTCCTCATGAACAATTTTGGGTTTATAGCTCTTGAATTGTCGGAGAAGAAGGAATTTTCTAGATTTTGCACCAAAAAAATTAATATTTCTCTTAAATTCCCTTGAACCCAACTCTGTGTACACCCTATTTGGGGGCTGGGTCAGTGGTCCTCTGGATTGATTTGGCTTAAATTGGCCTATCGTTTATCATAGAAGGCATTTTTAAGCTTTCAGCGACGGAACGTTTGCCAGAAGAAGAAGAAGAAACCGACCAATACAATAACCAGCCGTGCCTACGCACACGGCTGGTTAACTAGAGAAAAATTGTGCTCCAAGAGCACGAACCTAGCCGTGTGAATAAAATGACCTTTGACCCCATAACACCGAGCACAACGTTTGTGAAGTCTGCAGGCTGGTTCATATGCATGAGTCATTTGGGTGACCCATGGTACCATTGCAATGACAGATATATAACTAGGCAACGATTGTGCTTTAGAAAGCACGTGTATATCATGCAGTGATTACTTTCACTGTCCATGTGACCTTGACCCCAATTCTATGTACACATCTAAGGGTTGGGTCAGCCAATGCCTTCTGACCAAGTCCGGTTATCCTAGGCAATTGATATCTGGTGTGGGTCCTTTCAAATACAAACCCTAGCCGTGCTTCCAGGTTCGCGCTTACATCTGACTGCAATGAACAAATGCGGCAACAGTTTTCTGCGACCAAGAAGTGCTTCCTTACTCTCGCATGTATGATATATCACGGGGGGGGGACCTAAATGGGGTGGGAGGAGTAATAATAGTTCAGGCCAAAATTGTGGGATTCTAAGTACTCATTCTTTAAAAACAATGCTCCAACATTTTTTTAGACAAGGAGGCGATATCTTGTGGACTACTTGAACTTAGGAAGTAAAATTGGTCCAAATGAAGCTGTGAATTCTGCATTGAATAAAATGTATGAAAGCTGGCAAAATTGTTTAATTTCAACCCAATTAAAGGGAACTACATGGCTTTCAGAAATAAGAGTGCGCCACATATTCAGTACGTACGGTCTAGCAGACGACGTACTGTCTGTCATTATAGTATAGGCGGTTCAATATTGAAACTTTGCAATAGTAGAATGGATTTGAGGCCATTTTTGCGTTGAATGGAACGGGCTTGGTTTTGTTATCAATCACGTCTGATGTCTTTTGCACATGAAAATTTAATTGGCTGAAAATATTGCATTTTTTTTTTTAAATTTGGTGCAAAATCAATTGAAATCTGCTTGGACATATAAAATCACTATGGACCTCAAATGACCCGTCCTGAGCACTGATCCAATCTGTGGTACAAACCCCATATGGGCTTTACATCATGGTTCTTTCTGACCAGTCTAGTGATATAGATTGATTGTGGCAGAAAGCAAAAATGAGGGTAAGAGCGACATGGCATGTAATGACCCTGGTGACCTTTGACCCCAATCTTAACCCCAATATGGGGCTTGTGTCACGGATATTCTGACCCAGTCCGGTGATTATAGCATTTGAATTGTGGCATAACCAGCAAAAAGGGGGGTAAGCGCGACTGACCTGTATAGACCCCTTGTGACCTTTGGCCCCAATCTTGTAAACACCCTGTATGGCACTTGGATCTTAGAGGTTATTCTGAAGAAGTCTTGTCAAGATCACGTTAACTGTGTAACACTAGTACATTTGAAATATTAAGAGGGGTTAGAGAGAACTTTTTCCCCTTTTTGACCCTAAATGACCTTGGGATTAAAAATCTGTGTACCCCCCATATGGCCAGTCACTGGCAAACCTTGTGAACGAATGGCTCGATAGAACATGCAAACTGTGGGAGAAGAAGGAAAAAGGGTTTAGCGCGACAATGACCGCTATTGAACCTACGTGACCCCTATGGCAAATTGTTTACCAACCCAATGAAGCTTGGGTCAGGATTTCTTGTGGGCAATTCTTGGTTCAATCCGACCAAGCATCTGGCACCAGTAGCATTTTGAGCAAGGTACAAAGAAAGACAGAAGGAAAGAAAGAAAGAACATCGAGGAGAAGACAATCTATCATGCGCTGCACCGCATGATATAATTTTTGAAGATTTTTCACTATACGACCGTAAGTTCCCCTTTAAATGACCTTTGACCTCCGTGCTGAGCACAACTTCGGTGAAGTGTCTCAAGCTAATTCATATACATGAGTCACGTTACCATGTAAACTGGCAATGACAGATTGAATTTTTTGAAGATTTTCCATTAAACCGGAAGTTCCCCTTTACTGACATTTGATGACCCCCATGTTGAGGCACAACTTTGGTGAAGGTCTCAAGCTGCTTCATATGCATATGGTTTTTTTGGCAATATATCTGGGAATTTGTGAATATTTGGCATTTGAACCTTTGACCCCTAAACGATGGGTCCCAGAGCGGGGTCACTGTGGACTTCTTCCATTTTCATATTCATCGATGCCTTCACGATGGCATAATTAGAATTATACATTAGCTTCTTTCAGTTTGACCCCTCAGATGCCCCATTTGACCTTTTGACCCCAGGTTGTGACCACCGATAATAGAGCTTTATCCATGGTTCTTTGACCAAATAGACTTACCTAATTTGGTTGATGACTTATAGTGTTTTTGCTATTAATTAGCTCATTTGGATATCTTACAGATGACCCTTTGGAGCCAATATTTCCTGTCATATGAAATTCTCCTCACATTCTAATCCGCAACTTTTTGCACAGACATCACCTTTCAAGTCTTATCGTTTTTTGAGAAATAGCATTTTGTTCATATTAATTAGATAATGCCGCCCTTTTGAATGTTAATGACTCCGATCGTTTATCTGAGTACACCAGTGCGTAGCAGAGGGGGGCAAGAGGGGGGGGGGGCGCGCCCCCAATAAGTGATTTCGTCGGTTGAGATGAGCCTTGTCTGTTCACTTGAAAAATTCAAGGCTTGTTGGGCACTGTGCAGGCCTGTATTGTCGGCAAAGTAATAGGTTTTTAAATTTTCAATGGAAAGCGTGCGACAAGTAAATTTTACAAAATCGTACAAAAATTAGCCCTCAGAAAGACAGTAAAGCATATAAACCCAAAAAATGTGACCCCCACCTGGGGGGGCTTCGCCCCTGGGACCCCAACAGGGTCCCTATGCGGGCCCCTGGACCCTACCCATTTGCTGTCGGTTGAGATCTACACTGCCCCCCCCCTCCCCCATATGAAAATCCTTAGCTACGACGCAAACTGTGTACACCCTATATGAAGGATGGTCTAAGGTTTCTTGGGTTAACAATTTGAATCCTTAGCTTGTTGTTTGTAGAACAAGTAGGCTTTTAAAGATTTTTACAAATGGCGCTACTTTCCGGTTACGTGACCTTCGACCCCAATCTAGTCCACACATATGCAAGCTTGGGTCAGCGGTCTTTCTGACCGATCTGGTCAAAATCAGCATACGGGTTTGGCATTAGTACAGTTTGCAAGAAAGTGGAAACAAAGAGAAAATCTGAAGAAGAATGAAGACGCACAGCAAATCACAAGCCCGATCCGTGCCTACGCACTACGGCTATAATAAGACATCCGCACAAATCAAGACCTAATTACTCATTCGTCTTGAAATAAGACTTGATGGCACATTTGTCATTGCTTTAAATAAGATGCAATACTACAATTTATAAAGTGACCTTTCCTTTGACTCAACTGAAACAACTCAAATTCATAATGAGATTCTTTTACCACAACTAAAAAGCACAAACAAATACAATGATCAAGTTTGTGCTTTAAAGGTGTTTCCTGTTTCTAAAAGAGTAACGTTTAGAGCTGCTGCATGGGACTAAACCAGAGTTAATCCTACATCAGCCAGCCTATTTTCTATTTAACATGCTCTCAATGTTGAAAATAAAAATGAGAACATTCCTCAAAGATGGGCCGAAGGCACTCCACGATGATTTCCGCACACCCAGTTTATACAATTTTGTAAAATATTCTGAAAGCAAAAAGTCCACTCACTTAGGACTAACTCTTGGTTCAAACCCACGTGCTAAAGTACACTCCCTTAAGAATACTACATCTCTAAAACTGTTTGTAGAAAGTTGAAGGCAATGGTGGTGTTTAGGTTGTTATTGTTTAGAAATTAACACTTTGTGTTTAGAAATAAACATTTTTGGTGTTTATAAAATTAACAGTTGGTGTTTAGATATTTGACCTGTTCGAGATTAAACGCTTCTTGAGTTGTTGGTGCACTAAAATAAGTTGTCGCTTTATGTAATATGACCGATCGATATACAGCAAAGTTATAAAATTCTTTAAAAAGGAAAGGGCGAGTCAGGGGAAATATCCCATGTAAAAAGTATGGACTTGGGAAGGGAGTTTTGGCAAGTTGACTTATGTGACTTTTTTTCACATACTTAGGCAAGGCACACTATGGATTTACCTTGGATTTACCATGGATGGGCCACACCTCCACTTCATAGTGGTAGTGATGATGAGTGTTGGCTGGGTTTAGTGAGCTTTATAAACAGCCCATTAATAACCCCAATTTGAAAGTTCTTTTTTGAAACAGAGGAGTGTGTGCATGTGGGTGAACCACTCTTCAGGCGCTTATTCCCATGATCCACAACTCTCTGCTAAGAAATGCTTCCTCACACTAGTCTGGATCTTAGTTGGCAAACTTTTGCTGTGCCCTCTTGTCTAGTGTTAGGATGCTTTCTGAAACTTGGATCCAGGTTATGTGTCTATCTGGTTCATGATTCTATATGTTTGGATGAGATACCCCCCGCTGTCGTCTCTTTTCAGTGGGTCAGGTTTCAGTCTGTCTAGTCTGGTCTTGGATATGGGCAGGGCTTCAGACTGGAATGAGTTTTTTGTCTCTTGCTGTACTTTCTCCTCTATGTCTTCCTTATCTGCTCCAGGTGTGGACTCCAGGTTTGCATGGCATAGTCAAGGTGTGGTCGCCTAGGGATTGTACAATTTGATGACTACCTCCTTACTTCTGTAGGCAAAGTTCCTCTTTAATCCTCCCAAGAGCTTCTGTTTACTCTTTCCTTTGCTGCCAGCCGCACTGTTTTGGGAAACCTTAATGACTTGTGAACACAATGCCCAATCCATCCTGCCTTCTTCTGTCGTTTCTTCAAGGTTGGTGTTACCCCTGTGGTATGTATGGATTGGCTTGTATTGTGGTAAGCCCGAAATAATGCCATAACTCCAACCCGCACTTGTCAGCGTTGATTCATTTGCCAGTCTTCAGCCCAATCCTGCAAATGGTTATGATCGTCTTGCATCTGCATCTGTAAAAACCAAAAAAATCATCTTTTGACGCTAAAACCGGGTGGACAATCTTGGTGTCATCTTCTGCAAATTTACTGACAATTGACTTCTTTCCAACTCTGGCTTTCCAGGTCATACATATACATGGATAAGGCACCGAGGGCCCCACACAGAGCCCTGGACCACAGGCTTGTTACCCCACCCTTCCATTAGATTCAGCCCCTTGAGTAGTGACTCTGTTTTTCCGGCTGCTAGCCAGGCGTCCCATCTCATTGTAGTACTTTGTCATCGATACCATAGCTCCTTATTTTGCAATTTAGTCCGTTTGTGTGGTACCGTTTCAAAGGCTTTCGGCCATCTAGTGGGGGGTAGACTACATCCACTGGGGTACCTTCATCAACTAGCTTTGTTATATACTTCTAGGTATTCAAGAAGATTGGTGGTACACGACTTCCCCTTTCTGAATCCATGTTGAGTATCACTAATTAATTGGTTGTTGGTAGAGGTGTTCTGTTATCTGATCTCTGATATTCTTTCAAAACTTTCCCAATGACTGATGTGAGAACTGATTGGTCCTGTAGTTGCCTGCTTTTGATCTTGATCCCCCCTTCTTGAAAACAGGAATATATGTGAGCTGTCCCTCCAGTCTTCTGGAACATACCTCCTCAAAGACTCGTTAAAAAGTTTGGCTAGTGGCTGACATAATTCATCTGGCAGTATCTGAAGCATATAGGTGAGGTATTCCTTCTGGTCCTGCTGCTTTTGTTGGATCCAGTCCTTTTAGTATGTCTCTTACACAGGCTTTTTTCGCTAATTTCAAATTCCTTACTTTTCTCATGTCGGTCCTGTAAAAATGGGGTCTGGAGTAGGCACCTCATCTTTCTCTTCTGTGAAGACAGATGCGAAGAAATTCAGATCATAATCTTCTGCATTTTGTTGACCCGGATGGATAGTCTCTCACAACCAGATTCGGTCTTTAGAGGTCCAACAACATCCTTGATTTTCTGTTTTGATCTCACGTATGCATCAGAACTCTTGGAGTCTTCCTTTATGTTCTGTCTAGTTTTCTTTCGAAGTCTTTCTTGGCAGTCCTTACTTCCCCTGTTTTAGCTTCTTTCTGACACTTCTTGTATGGTCGTATTCTTGGTATTTTTCCTGGTTCTGATACTTCCTCCAAGCTCTCTCCTTCCTGCGGATCATTCTCTGTGCTTTCTTTGTTATCCAGAGAGTCTTTTTCTTCTTAGTTTGTCGCTTCATAGAACATTGTTTTAATCTGGTTTTGCAGTTTCTCTTTTATTATCTTCCCTGTGTTTCTTTCTGTATCACAATCATGATTTCTTCCTCCCATGTTTCACTTGTCTCATTCTTCCACGCTTCCTTCATTTTTTGTCAAAGTTGGCATTGTCTTGAAATCTCTTTTTTGGCGTAGTTTTGCTGCAACTCACTCGTCAGTTCACTCCCACTGTACCATGTTTGGTCCACTAGTTCCAAGAGATTTGCATAATAACATCTACTCATCTACCATATTTGGGTTTGACTGTTACCAAGTCCGAGTAAGCGACCTTAATTCCTAGTAGGCTTTTGGTCACATGCTGGACCCATAAGTTTGTCCATAATTACATGCCATGAATTCTCCGCCGGCTTTTCCTGAGCCTGCTTGCAGGTCTCCCAGTTTATCTCCCTGTAGTTGAAATCGCCAATCACCATTATCTCTTTACGTTCGTCTCCTAATTGCGTTGCACTTTGTTGAGGCGGTCATTCTGTTCTTTGGTATTGTTATCACTCACTTCTGTAGACTAGCCAAGCAGCAGTCCAGCTCAGATCCAACGGCATGAGAATATCACACCACACGCTTCATCTATTCATCTACTGCCGGTCCTCCCTTCTTTGACTGTATATCATCTTTAGTGTATAACAGAATGCCTCCGTGCTCACCTCCCCCCGCTTACTCTATCAAGCTCAGTAGTTTGATAAACCAGGGAACTGCTGTATCTCTGCATTCCCTATCTCACTGTTTAACCATGTCTCTACTATTCCTAAATCAGGTGATTGGTCGTCATATAACATTGTCTTCATTTCTTCTCTTGTTTGTTATCTCTTTTCAATTGGCAACCTTGCCTTTAGAGTCTCTTACTAGTAGTAGTCTTTTTCTGTGCTTCTTCGCAGTAATTTTGCATCTTTTTTTGCCTTTGTCCGCTGGGTGATTTACTTTTCCTCCAACTTCTTGACTTACAGGCTGAACGTAAATATTTTTAACACAGAGTAAAGGAGCTTCGATAATCCCTCTTACATTTAGGATTTTTAAAGGGAACAATTTGACCAATCAACATACTATAGAACTACACCTTATTCGGAAAACACAACGCTATACTTACCCACCACAAGAATGACCACTGCAGACTCACAGCAGAACTGGAAGAAGCATTCCAGATATTTGCAATGCCACGACGTCAAAGTATCTTACAATCGTCAACCCGTACCAACGTGATCAATAATATTTTGTTTTAAATATCTAAAGCCCTTCCCAAATGTAAATCTCCCACGTTCAACAACATGTCACTCCAATGACTTCATTGTTAATTTCTTAAATTTCTTCTTCTTTCACCCAAGACTTAAATGTTTTCAAAAATGTTCATTCACGCCCATTTGGCACGATTTCATTCATATACCAAACTAACGCTTAGAACATTCGTTACTTCATGACATCTTACGTGTCATTCCACCTCCATCCCCGTATTGACGTAAATAATCCACATTTTATAAGAATGTGCAATTGCATCGATCTATACTCTAAAAAATGAGATCAGAGGTCATACGCATCGAGTAAAGTCACTTACAAAATCAACGCTTTTAGCTCTCACACCCATGGATGAAATATTGTGTGCAAAACTTACAGATGGGGTATTGGGATGAAGGCCCGATCTATCAATATGAAAACTTTATATCCTTATATCGGGCCATCCCCCTTTAAGCACCGTTGAATTCAATGCATCATAAACGATTTAAAGACGATGTAACCAGCAATCACTGTAAAAATTACAAATAAAAATATTATATTAAAAACAGTGTATAAAATTATTACTAATTTCATAATTTTTCGTCAATATTTCGTTTTTAAGTGTTAAGCAAGGGCGATGTCTAAAATTTTGGATTTCTTGGCCGCACTCCACTGTTGCCTGTTACGCCCTCTATAGTCATGTTGTTGTTTTAGTGTTACCCCGTCGTGTTTTTATTTCACACCGCTCAAGACGGTAAGATGTGTGGAAGTGTGATCGCTTTGTATTTCTACGCTTTCGAACTTAATATCTTTTTGTAGATGTACGTTCATATTTTCGCTGGGCCTATCTTATTGAGCACATATCTATGACGTAAAATTGCACCAAACATTTCATAAACTATCGTACATGTAGAGTTTTAGAGGATATAAACGGCACGATATTGTCTGCCACACTGCTATTTGAAAAGTCGGTCAAAACCCAAGCGAATAGAGAGGGTAGCCCGTAGGATACCCTCGCAAAAACACACCGTCTTATTGCTTTCACACTTCATTCAAAAATAAACACATTTCCAAGATGCCGCACAAACATGATAGTAAATTTCAGGCAATAAACTCTGCCAGCTTTAATTTGAGGTCCATAGACCGATCACTGATAGCCGTCGCTCAACCAGGGACGCAAAGTTTTCCAAAGGTGCTTCAAAATGTTGATATCAGTCGAAAGCTAGTCTCATTTCCCCTTTTGATTAAAATAAAACTCATTCAAAGTGTACTGCGTCATTGATACTATGGTTTTTATTCAATTCCAGCCCATTTGGGACATTCATTAATTCACACGACTTGTATTTTCTGTTGCGCGAGGGCGCAATTTGATATTGATTATTAGCGGGGTATTTGAAGTATGTGTATGGCAGGGTTTGTTGGGCCTCATTGACCCGTTTTCACGCAGGACGAGCTGCACGGCTGTTTACTTGGTCCGGGACTTTTGCTTTATCCCTTCTAACTCAATTGCTATTCGGTAGGTTTTCGGGAACTATATCTTCTCAGCAGGAACTTAATGTGGCAGAGGAAGTGGTCGAAAACGCGCAGCCTGCTCCGGGAAATCCGCCACAGCCTGCTCTTGTAAATCCACCACAGCTTCAAATTTCGCTGGATAGTCATCAAAAATCAATTTTATTTATTTTCCAATCAAAGGCACACGATATCTTACACATTATTTAAAAAAATAAAGTGTGGAGGAGGTACAACGATAGCAAGCCTGAAAATGATGCACCCCCTTTTGCAAAAACGTAAGAACAATGGACATTTACGTTGCACAGACTTTAAATACACAGACGGACGGACGTTTACATTTAGCCTCAAAATAATACGTAATAAATTTATACATACCTGTTTGAAGAGGTCAACATACATACATGAAGCTGATTAAGTTACACTAAATACATTGAATATAATGGGGAGTTCATGCATAAACGCAGGGTATGGTTGACATATAATCTCTAGATATAGTACAGCATGGCCAGATTGTACTTTCATTATCTTTCTTTAAGGAATGCCGTAACCTCTTAATTAAAAATTGAAATGTTGGTGACATTTGAATGTCTCTTGGTATTTGTTCCATACTCTAGTCCATATGAGACAATGATTTTTGTTTGTTCAGCTGATACTTTTCTTTTTCTTGTATATAATTGGAATTCTTTGTGTCTTTTATACCGATCATCAAAAGCTTTAGGAAGCATAAAGCACCCATATTTATACATAAACAGAGCCATTTCTCTTTTTATACATAAGAAAAATATCCAATACATGAAATCTTTTAAACAGTGGTTTTGAAGTGGACTAAATATGGCTATTCGAAATAATTCAGAGCCCTCTTTTGAAGAGGTGAATTTTGTTCCAATAATTTTATTTGAATTTCCCCAAAGTAAAATTCCATAGTTTATGTATGGTAAAACAAATGAACAATCATTGGTACAAAGTTTTTTCTGGTAAGAACGCTTTAACCTTATTCAAAACCCCAATTTTTTTGAGCAGAATTACAACACGATAAATTTGTTTTTGCCATGTTAACTTCTCATCAATAACAAGACCAAGACTTTCGCCTCTCTACCGAGTAATTACAACCCTCTAATTTGTATGTTGACATTCATGCCAATATTTCTTAACTTATGGCCTTGACTAAATCACTTAATTGGTCTTATTTGCATTTAGTGAAAGTTTATGGCTTTAACCAATTACTGACCTCTTGTAATTCTCTGTTTACTATGTTACATAAAACATGAACATCCTTATATGAATAAAATACCGTAGTATCGTCGGCAAGAGATAAAGGATAATAATTTGGAAGTATTACAAATATCATTCATATAATAATAAAAATAAGGGTCCTAAAATTGATCCTGGGTACACCACATACAAAGGGATCGTTTCCAGAAATTTCAGAATTATATATACAAATTGTTGCCTTTCAGTCAGTAATTTTCAACAACCATTTAATAGGAAGACCTCTAAAGCCGTAATGATTAATTTATGTAATAAAATATATGATCGATAGTAATCAAATGCTTTAAGATAAAATCCATAAAAATACTAGCTGTGTACTTATTTGATCATTTGCATGATTTAAATCAATTATAAAATCCAAAACAGCCATGTAATGGAAATGCTTACTTCGAATCCCATATTGTTTTTATACAGAATATTGTAATTTTTCAAAAAGTTCATGCATCCTATTATATGACTACACGTCCAGTAATTAGAGAAACAGGGTACAGCCGACCAGGTCTATAATTTCCCATAAATGATCTGCTTATGCTTTTTATTATTGTATCTTGGCACTTTCAGATCATTGGGTACTATACCAGTACATAAGGAGGTGTTAAAAATGATTTCAGGGGTGTATAAGTCATTGGCAATTTGTTTTACTAAATCCGAACGTATGTATCATGACCAGGACTCTTCCTGCTACCAAGTGTAATTAATAATTTTTATGATTTCTTCCTCAGAAGTTGGATTAAAGCAACATGTTGAGCTATTTGGTTCACTGAGATAAGAGAATACATCTGTACCAGTATGATGAATATTATTGCAAGATAAGGACCTATACCTGAAAGTACTTATTAAATTCAGTGGATAGTTCTTGGGTCTGTTATTATTACACCATCCTTTACAACTCGTCACACTGAGTTCGCCTTCTACATCTCAGATGTGGTATTTCAAGATTTTCCATGTGTTTCTCATATTGTATTTTTCTTTATCAGTAGTTCAGAGAAATACTCCTTCTTTGCAAGTCGAAGTATGAGTTAACTATTACGAATACACTTTTATAAATGTTTAGGTTAAGTCATTTGGTTTTCGAAGGGCTTTTTTATACAATGCGAATTTTTGTGCGATCGATTTCATAAGACCATTTGTAATCCAAGGTGACCTGGGATGAATATTTTGTGCGAATTGGACTGTACCTTTGGAATACATCGTCATAGAGTGAGGCAAATTTGTCCATAAATTTGTATCAGATATATTGACATCTGAAGAGAACAGACTGACTCCCATTTTACCTCAATTTATTTTTGTTTAAATTTCATAATGTTTGCCTTGGTTAAACGACGTGTTTCTTTGTCGGCACGCAGTACACATCGCTACGTTTATACACATTCAAGTTAGTATTAATACCGATCGGGAAATGGTCGCTAATATCTGTTACCATAATACCAGAATGTAATAGTTGTAATAACAATTAGGACAATATTATCAATTAGACTAGCGGAAGTTGATGTGATCCTAGTTGGCTTTGTGTGAACTGGGTAACAAGGAATAAGATGTAAAAGTACTACGAAAATCACTTGTGGGGAGTGTGTATCTTCATTTAACAAGTTAATATTAAAATCGCCCCTGAATATACGATTTTTTTTCTTGTTTTGTTACCTTGGAGAGCAAATCACAATAAACGTGTTAAATTCACCAATCACTTGATCTGGTGGCCTATAGACAACACCAATCACAATGTCAAAAAAAAAAAAAAAACCGTCCGCTAATTATTTCTATAAATAGGGTTTCAACAAAGTCAGGGTGTTTAACTTGAGATAAATCTGTACGAAGCTTGTATTTAAAGTCATCTTTAATAAATAAACAACACCACCACCACCTTTGTTTTTACGATTTGCAATTTCCAGTTCTCTCCATTAAGATTAAAATACTCGTGCGGATTTACTTTTTAGCCACGTTTCGACGAGACCTATAATTTGGAACTCTATATCTCAAATATTGAGAGATCACGTAGTGCATCAAAGTTTTTTTCCAAACTCCGGACAATTAGCACACAACAAAGAAAGATCCTTATTTGATATCTCATCGGTATCTTTCAAATTATTTTCTGTATAAATACATAGACTGGTGGAATGGCACAATTTATTGAGATCATTTTTAACTTAGTTGGATCAATTATCAAATTATGCCATTTATCATACATCTCAGGTTGAATAAATTGATTCCAACAGAATTATATTCACTTTCTGTAAGAAGGATTTTCGTCACATAATGGTTAAATGGTAAGTCAATGTACAGTGTTCATTTTTCACAATGCCAGAAATTATTCTCTTTTTTAAATGTTTTTCCTTAAATTAGCTACATTTTTGTGAACGATAACTATTTCGGGTATATTAAGGGGCAAGCTTCGGAGGGTTGAAAGACTACTTGACTACGCTTTCTCTCTACAAGTCGCCAAGTTCTTGAAAGTTCACAGGCAAAAGTGATTTAAATTCAAAGGGAATCGTGTGCAGTTCACGTTCAATAAACAAACGTATAGAAAAAGTTGAAAAGGCTAGCAGTAAAATAGAAAAAGGGGATAGTAACCGAGGCTCTCTTCAATTAAAAGTGGTGCGTTAATAGACTAAATACAAGAAATAAAACACATCAATTAGACTGAGCGTAGGGGACGGGTGGAAGTTGGGCTTGATGAATATCAACACGGAAAAATGGGCTGACAATAGCGATGACGAGAAGCGATCAAATCCGCAATCAAGTCCGTCGCGGCAAAGCAAAAGGTTAAACCAAACAGAGCGTAAACAGGAGGGCTAAGCCATACCACAGAAAACAGCGGAAACGTACCCCAATCCAGAAGTCTTATAATATTAATTTTCGCCGCTATATTCCAAACAATCGATACCAGTTTGCAGGCGGTTAGCGCGACACCGCCCGTCAGACCTATGCTTTGGATGTGGAAAACCTGGCCACGCGCAGAAGCTGCCCCGGTTTTGCAAGTTTTGGAAAAGGAGAGAAACAAGGGGCCCCACAGGCATAATACTAGAGGACAGAGCGGTATGTTTTTTGCTTATTCTGATTTTGGCCAGAGATGTTATCTTATATACATTGCATATGTTTTGCTGGTATGATGTGGTAATACCAGAGAAGATGGGTGGGATACAAGCAATGAATTGGTATGGTAATGATATGGTCGAGTAACCCGGTTTTGATAGGGGAATAGATGCATTGTTGTTTATTAAGGACCGCCTTACGATTTTGGATGTAGAGATTTAGATGGAATGTAATTCTTTGTTATAGTATTACCAGGATCGCACAAGCACTGCTCGTGACACGGATTTCCTTTCAACAAAGAGGAACAGAGAATGGGGTATTGGTCTCAATTTGGTCGGGAAAAGATGCTGTGGAACATCGGTACGAAGGGCATTTTATTTAGACAAACTTTTTTGAGTATGAACAGGAATTGGAAACCTATGGTAAGGGGAAGAATGAAAGCTAATATTGACTTCTGGAAGAAGATCGGAGCTAGTGAAGAGATTCTTAATGTGAATTGAGTTTGGTTATAAGATTACCCTTTTTTATACGCCGGTTCCAGGGATTTTAAGAATAATAGATCTTCACTTGACCATGCAAGCTTTGTGTACGGTGCATTGACTAATACAGAAAGAGTTGGTTGTGGAATGTTCGGCTCGCCTGAGATTGTGAACCCGTTATCAGTTTCGATTCAAAGCTCCGGAAGAAGAAAAGCCTCATTTTGGATTTAAGATATATCAACCATTATGTATGGAAGCAAAAATAATTTTGTTCGATGACTGGAATGTTGCTCAGTTGTAGTTCAATAAAGGCAATTTTTGTTTTCCTTCGATTTGAAGTCAGGGTATCAATATATGATTATTTTTCCAGAAACCATCGTAAATCTGAGTAGTTTCTTTGGATTTTGGGGAGGGTCCGTAGATATTTTCTTTTAAGGTGTTACATTTGGGTTGTCGTCAGCTCCATTTATTTCACAAAAGGTATCAGACCGTGAGGTAAGTATTGGCGTGAGAAAGGATATTTTATCGTCGTTTCTCTTGACGTGGGTGGTGCAAGCGCCAACATTGTAGAGGTAGTAATATCGCCATGATGTAAAGAAGATCTTTTAAGAGCCGGTCTTGTACCGATGTGGGCAAAGTCTGTATGGACACCGGTCCAAAGTATTGATTGGTTAGGGTTAAAACTTGGAACACAGAGAGAGGTACGTTGGTGTGATAGGCAGTGAGAATGACAGCATTTTATCCTGCATAGATGAGTTACTGAGTATATTGCCTTATATTACAGCGAAGAAAATTGGCCGCATTTGTGGGTTAGGTTATTCTCTTTATTCCGGTTACGGGGTACGTAGCTCAACTGAAGACGAGATTTTGTAGCATGGATATTGTGAACAGAATCAATGGTGGATAAGGAGTTCAGACCCCGAGCGATAGTTCGTTATAGAAGCATATTTTTCTGGAAAGAAAATGTGAGTTTACTTAATAACAGATAGGGGGTTTGATTATTCTTGCCACAGGTGCTACTGTATTCTGATGCTAGCAACACTGGTTTCGGCGCATGGGCTGAAGTCGAGTCGAATGACGGTATGAAATTTAGACATTCTGGTCTAGAGATGAATCTAGCAAAAGTTCTACCTGGAGAGAACTTAAAGGGGTCTGCACTGGCGTACAAGCGTTTGCTCCTGTATTGAAAGGCATGTGTCAAGGTATTTTCTGATAAAAAGGGGGTGGAAGCAGTGTTAGGAAGGGAAGTCTGGAAGTTGAGATTAACAGAATTGAGCATTGAGATTGCGTAATTTTGTAAAGAATTTGGGCAATAGTTTACAAGTTCAATGGATCCCCAGGGAGGCGTACATAGCAAGCTATGTTGAGCGGAGTTTGATTATGATATTGGTGGAGTTTCCCTCAATGTTTTTTAATTTCATGAATGATAGGTGGGGTCAGTTCACTTGTAGATCGCTTCGGCCGATGAATGGCAATTCGAAATTACAGATTTTAATTCCAAGTATTGGTGTACCGCGGCAAGGGAAAGGGGGATGCCTTTTCGGTTTCATGGGATTGGACAAAATTGGTCAGTGCCCTATTGTTTTGATTGGTCAGACCATAAAGCAGTCAGAGTTATCGAGCTAAGGGCACTTTAGTGGTGCCAGCTTGGCCTTCAGGCCTCTTTTGGCCCATTCTTTTTTCCAAATCCAGTTCGTTCTCCAGAATTGTGGTGGACGTAATTAGATTTTAGATCCGTCGTTCATATGTATTCTATGATAAAAAACAGTCGTTCTGTTTTTGGCACTGACGCCTTCAAGTGAGGTTTTGTGTGTGAGGTTAGATGGTAGATGTAAATATAACTTTTTCGATATGGAGATAATTTGAAGAATGGACCACTGGTCAGAATTTCAAGTACACAGTGTACCGTGTGTAAGGACACTGTCTTTTAGTATGGTATTGGATTTTGGACAATGCGTTTACGTAATGTGAAATTAAATTTAGGTAAGAGGCCATTACTGTGGCCAGCATTACAATAATATCGATTATGTGTATCATTGATGTGTTCTTTCAGGAATAAGGTTTTTCGTTCAACTTTAAGTCAGTTTGGATTCTTCTAGAGCTAGAGCCACCGTCAAGAGATACACACGTGTTGTAGCAGAATGGGAAGTTTGGTGTCGACTTAATAGAGTGGATTGTAAACACCCTGATCATGAAATTATGCAAGGAACTTGATTGATTTATACAATCGTGATGCTCCTTATAGCAGAATAGAGGCGACATTTTTTGCCTGAAGTGGTTTTGATTGTTCACCAATGCATGTCAAGATAATCCGTGTAACCTTAAGTTTTTACAGTTACTCGTAGATGGCCTTAAGAGGATCTTGGCCAAGCCAGGATAGAAAGGAAAGTGACACCTGATATGTTATTGGCATGACTACGCAAGTAAACAATGAGAATCTGAAAGACACTAGGCTTTGCTGTATGCTGCTTTGCGGAGAATATGCTGCATTTATGAGATCTGATTGAAATGTCTATTGTGAAAATAGTGATCTCCTGTTTGTGTTCTTCTCATGTCAAACTGTTTATAGAGAAGAGTAAAACTGTTCAATTCAGAGAGGGTAGTGGGGTGTGTTGGGGCGACCAAAGCAACAAAACATGTCGTTGCCATGGCTTTATAAGTACCTGAGGCACGCAGGTGTGTCTGATTGGTTTCTTCCGATTTTTGTTTAGGCCTTGGTTTTCTTGAATAAGTAATGCTTATATTTTGCGGTTCTGCAAGTTATTCCATCAGATGTCGGGAAAATATTTGAAAGAAGATATCGCGAGTATCGGTTTGGAGGCCAGAAATTACGGTTTACATAGCCTCCGCGCAGGAGGAGCCTCTGCAGCGGCTGCGGCGGAGTGCCGGACAGGCTATTTAGAAGGCATGAAGGTGGGCATCCGAGTCGTCAAAGGACAGGTATGTGAAAGAGACATAGATAACACAAGTTATGGGTCCTTAAATTAGGTATTTAAGGGGTAACCATGTTGTTGTTCACCTTTGTATAGTCTCCAGTCTCGTCGTGAAGAACGGCTCCCCTAAGGTCCGTTATTATGTGTAATGTTTTTCCTTGGCGCAAATGTTGCGAGGTAAACAGAAAAAACAATTTGTTTCGTTTGAGCGTGCGGGAATTAGAAAACAATGTCTATTTTCTGTTGCGCGAGGGCCAATTTGCATATGATTATTAGCGGGTATTTTAAGTATGTGATGTCAGGGTGTGGCTTCCTCATTGACAGTTTTAACGCAGGACGAGCTGCACGGCCTGATTACTTTTTGTAGTTGCAGTTCTAACATGAAGTGCGTCTGTTCTTTTTTAGTTTTTTCAGGGTTTAACATCTATTTCAAGCATATCTCTGAGGGTCACGAAGGTGATCGGGGATGTATGTTAGGGCGCCGGTTTGGTAAGTATAGTATTATCATTCATTGGTGTTTCGGTATAGGCGAGTTCGGCAACCCCTGATCCAGGTTTGTAGTGTAAGGGCGCCCTCAGGCCTACGCAGTCTCCAGTCTCGTCGTGAAGAAGGTGGTCCACTAAGGTCAAGTTAGTATGTGTAATGTTTTTCCTTGGCGCAAATGTTGCGAGTTTAAACAGAAAAACATTTGTTTTCGTTGAGCGTGCGCGAATTAGAAAAACAATTAAGCTTTTGTGGAATGTTTCGTAAGTCCTGTAGCTGTATAGTGACATCTGCCATTAGATGCGACTTTTTTCAACGAGTATCAGTTACTACTTAAAGGGACCAATGGCATGAAAACATACTCGGACATAATGAAATGGACCCTTTAGCAGGAAGTGGCGTGGTCTAGTGGTTAGCAAGCTTACATCTGGAGCAAAGGGTACTCGAATCTCAGTGGGACCACTTGCTGGATTTAATTCGGACCGAACTCCATTTGGGATTGATTGTATAACAGATTATTAAAAAACCGAATGCACTTTCTCCATGGTTCATTTGAAATGGGCAAATGAAACATGAAAGCTTGCAATACCCATCCGGTGTGTGTTTCGTGTAGTGTGTTTGTATGTTGCAATATGGCGCTGTTTAAGCTGCTGCCTCCAAGTTGCATTGTTTCGGTCTAGTAATTATTAAGTTGTAAAGTCTCTAGCAATTTGGCCTATAGGCCACGATTTGAGATTAAAATAAACCTTGATTATTATTATTATTTTACTAGGCAGTACGAAGGACAGGATTTATTTTGGGGGGGGGGTGCTGATCCTATATAGTACTGATCCTATATGACACTCCCAAAACCATTGTCAAGGTCATAAAGGCAATATACAACAACTCTTCAGTATCATCATAAACGGGTCCTTCATTACGCGGCGGGTGGGTCCGGAAAGTGTGTAGTCTGTTGTCAGCAGACTGCGAAAGATATTATCTAAATTAGGACTGCGCGAGAGATTAAACGTTATCATACGCCCTATGCATGCACATGAAACTAAATCTCAAATATCTCCGGAAACGAAGGGGGTCCGTTACTATGTTTTGTTTTGAATATGTATCGTAATTGGGTCTGAACCTAGCGAGGAAATTGAACGTTTTTGTCGGTACTCTTCGGTGCTCGCAAACGGGGAAAACCCAAGTCCATTTACGTACGCTCCCATATAGCATCTGTACTGCTCGAACACAGCGCCGCCGATTCCGTAATCCGCATCGCTAATTGACGGGCTATTCTTAGACATGCGCTACGTCATGGGACTCCCCAGCAGTCAAACGCTGTGTTAAAGGCGTGAACAAGGAATGAAAAAAAAACGGTTTCGCGGTACCCTGGATATCGCGAAATCGACGAATCAAGTGGTCGATCTGATGTTAGAACGGGTTCCTCACAAAAAGACCCCTTAGCTCACTAGTTTTGAGTGCCTGGAGTGTGGCATGAAACCTTGACAGCAGCAGTCAATAATTGAGCCAGCTGATAAGGTAAGAAAATGTTTGTATGGATCGTATTTTTCACGTTTTTTTCGTCTTTTTTTTTCAAAAATAAACCTATATTCTAAACATCATCTATAGACCCTTTAGGTTAGGAATATTTTGGTGCGTAAATCGTTACGATAGGCCAAGTATTTTGCGCAATCTCCAGTGTACAAAAAATCCGAATCAACGCTATCTGACCGGGTCCGAATATGTTAACAAGTTGTTGTGTACGTGTCAGCCACTTGGCATGTTACCGTCGAAAACTTGTGAACTCCCTAGCGCAATGAAGATTTGCCAAGGTCGCGTGCTCAAATTCCTTTTTGACCGTGATTCAACTATGGGCGGCGCTGTGTGCCAAGACGACACGTTAACGATGTGAAAAGTGAACACGCAATCGCTACGGGCCACATCCCTTTTCCCCACAATGTCTTTCGGTATTAGTCCAGTCTTGAGAATTTTCAAACGCTGGTTCAATTTACGCCAACTTTTTTTTTTTTCAATTTTAGAAACAGGATATAATACTTACCGGACCGCCGTAAGTCATCATGTCACTTTTTGGGCAGATTGGACGTATTTACCATTCAAGATCTCAGCTGGCGTTCTTCCAAGGAGACACCATAGCACCGTATATCTCATGACTGGGTACACAATTCGCTCCACGATGAAGCAGGTATTCAACCTGAGCCGTGAAGGAGCAGTGCCTTTTGGAAATCTGTGTCCACGATCTTTATTTTGCAGATGACACATCTATCAAAGCAGAGTACCTGGTACAGAGTGTTGAGGCTGTGTCAATGTAGTTTGCCTTCATTGTAAGGAAAACAAAAACAAACAAAAAACTCATCAACATCCCGACCATGAAAGGAGTTGAGCTGGAAAGTGTCTCTGCTTGCAATAAATTGCGCAAGATCTGGAAGTCTGGCCTTGCTACCAAAATCAGTTCTTCAATGCCTGTGCCAAAATAATTTTGTTGCACGGTTCAGAGACTGGGACCATTAGTAGGAAAAAGGAAGACACAATAAATGGATGCTACACTCAACATTAGCTGGAAGCACCTCGTGTATGGTGACATTCCAACCATAACACAAACAATCAGGCTTTGTTTCATTTGACATTGAATGAGAACGTCAATCGGCCCATCTACCACTTGTCTGGACTCCCTTGGGTGGAAAGGCAAAATGATCCAGAAGACCCATCCAATATCAGGACACCATCAAAAATGACATTGAACTAGACCATTCGGAGATCCAGCAACTCGGAGCTAATAGGAAAGTCTGGACCCAGTATGTTGATAATGCTTCCTCCATACCATCAATAGACAACAGAAAATGTTGATATATGAAATCGGAGATTGATATTTTACCTTGTGCCAAGAAATAATGTTCGTGAATGTTGTTGTTCTAGGTTCTGACCTTTAGTTACACAGGTACAGCCCTATTAAGGTTCAAGGTCATCCCGAGGGTAAATGTTACCCAGTGCTCCCATTTTGTTGTACAGTGTGGTCAAAAAAAAGGTTTACAGTTTTATATCTGCAAATCTCTGAAAAGTGGGTGGACATATTACAGGTTTTTGAAGATATTTATTAATTACAATATCTTGTTATAACCTGGTGAAAACGGCGTTCAAAACAAAGTTCAAATAACAAAATGGCGGCCAAATAGTGCAAAATGGTCAAAACCCACTTTGCACACACGTAAAGTCCTATGGGAAAACCATTATGTTGGACAGAAATCAATACCATTGCGTGAACTGGAGACTTACTCACTTAACTAGCTACTGACCACCCTTCGAGTTTTTTGTGAAGTGTTTACCGTTTGAAAATGAATGATAGAATATCTCAACCGTGAACTGAACTTGAACTGCCTATTTACATAATAATTAAGTTGATTTCAATTGGGAGAGGATTTCAAATTGAACGATACATGCATGTTTTTCTTGCCATGACTGATCGAGACTCTGCTTGTACATTTTCGAAGTTTGCATGGTTTGGGACAAGATCAAAATAAACATAAAGAAAACATTGTAGCCGTTTTATTTTAAATTTATAAGATAAACTTGAAATAATTTGAGGTGTCTTAATTCTTACCTTTGTGGTTATTATCAAATACCAAGTCCCATGACGGGATGCATTGTTCAATATGTGTATCAATCTTGGATATAATTCGTAACCGGCAATTGAGTGCCAGAGACTTGCCGTGTGTGCAAAGTGGTTTTTGACCTTTTTTCTCTAGATGGCGGCCATTTTGTCATTTCAGCTTTGTTTTCAATGCCGTTTTCACCAGGTTCTAACAAGATATTGTAGTTAATAAGTACCTTCAAACTATTTTAATATGTCTACACACTTTTGAGAAATTTGCAGACGAAAAAGTGTAAACTTTTTTTTTGGACCACTCTGTATAACTGGTGTCAAGTTGTTTATCTTGCCTTATTTTACAATGTTTATGAGGGCGGAACGCCTCTCATTATGCTTTGTCGTCGATGTCGAAGCGGTCTTATAAGTGTAGCAGGTGTTTTACATTTACTTATTTGCTTAAGCTAGACCACATAAATTGTCAGAACTTTTTAGGGATGATGAAACGTAATTAGAAGGGGAAGGTATATGATTTGAATCATATGCAATATATCGGAAATCTGAATAAAATTTCCAAACATGGGAATTCTTGAGTGGATTTTCGAGAGATCTTGTAGCAGAGATGTGTGTTTGAAGAGGATAAAAATCTGGTGGACTTGTTTGAGCGGGGTTGTTTGAGCTCCGAGTGGTACCTATTTCGCGAGATGGTTTCAAACGCACTTCTGTTTCGGTTTTCGGCGAGGGGACTATTGTAGGTATGTTTTTTGATTCGTGAACCCTCGATGCAATCTAGTACTCTTTAGGTTTTGACTTCTTTTACTTTGTAAATATATTATATAAAAGTCTGTAATATATAAGGGGATTTGGAGGATTTGCAATGAGAATCTCGTTGATGTATTTTTGAAGAAGACATCTTTGCTTGGATTGTCGCCGTTGCGACCCCCGAAAGCTAATGGAAACGCGCCACATCTTACGCATAGCTCGTCGATCATTCAAGCCAATCTCCCATAATACATTATGTAAATTGTCCAATAACGCTTGTATAGTTTTAAAGCTTGTGACTTCATGATCTTTACATGATGCAGTCTTAAAATACCTCACTACTTGCGTTATGTGGGTATGGTGAAATCGATCACCTGATCTAATCTCAAGATTATCGCCTAATTGTGGCCACGTGTGAAAGAATCGAGTAATCACTACTATCCCATAATACCTTGTGTCAAGTATCCCAATACATTGGTACATGTATTGGTGACCTCACGATGTGTACACGCAGTCTGATACATTATCTACTGTGTTTTGGGATTATGGTGAAATGCCTTTAATCCTTTTCATCTCCAATATATGGACACTTAAGCAAAGAGGTTCGATATATCGAGAGGCAAAACGTTACGTAATCTTTAAAAAATCGTCGTCTCGCATGTTTTGCCGACCACAAAGAAACATAGAGTACCAACCTAGAAAGCAATGGCTGCCTCCGCTCTTCCACAGCTGTGGGTGCCGCTTTGCATATACACTACTCGGTAGTGGATACAATTGATGTCTGTGTTGATAGAGTGGGCCAGGTGTAATAATAGTTTACCATTATCATTGTGCTCAGATACTCTTTTTTCTCATAATGCTTTGCCGCTTAGGTTAAAAGATGTATTCATTGAGGCGGTTTATTTAATCAAGACGACTGACGTTTCATTTCATTCGTTTGTGTGGCATGGTAGGACAAAATTTAACCACCGAATAGCACCCAACATCCAACAACTGATATTTTGGCGGATTGGTTGTATCGAATTGACATTATGTGGTATACCAGCACCCAAACTAATAATTATTCGTGGCAATATTCAAAATTTCAGCGCCCAGCAATGACTACTGGTTTTGAATGGGCTTACCCCCTTGACCTTAAATCACTCAAAGGGCTTCCGTGCTAGTTTGTTTTTGCCCTATCTAATTGACATTAGGCCTACATGCTAACTTATAGAAAAAATTAACTAATTATTTTGGCTGTGGACAAAGTTAGTTTTAACCAAGAAAATGTTGTAAATTAGAAAAAAATCAGACTAAATTTTTTAAATCGTAACATGACATTATCTTATTTTGTTAGGTATTTGGATGAACATGTACGTGTAGATTGAAAATTATTGAGCTGAGAATTACAAAGCTCTAACTGACATTTTGGTCATTTTGAGATATGCGCTTTTAGATCACAAAACATGTTGTTTGGAGTCCAGTAAACTTGCGGAATATCAATTTTCATACTTTCAACTTATTACGTCATGTAGTGACTTCATATTGCGGATGTTGGTACTCAATTTGATACCAAGAGAAGTACGTAACTCTAAGCTATCGCGTGTACCTAATTATAGGAATTAGAAATATCCAGTAAAGGAACAAATTGGGGGGGGGGCGTTCGGATTTTTCGGGGTGGTCCCGAGCTGTTGTGTGTGTACATGAATTTTGAGCATTTGAATATTTTACGTGTGTATATTTTGGTGTTATTAATAGTCATTCTATTGTTTTTAATTAATAATAGTTAATTTTACGTATTTTAAAAAGAAATTTATGTACTTCTTAATATTTAAAGTCACTCACATTTCAACGATTTGGCTGTTTTTTTTTAAACCTGAAATAATAATAATGATAATAAAATTATGTAATTTGATCCAGGTTGATTCATAAATTCCATAATGTATTATAATCATCTTTACTTGTATGCAAAATAGTTTTGCTTAATATTGTAACAATTAATTTTTCACTGTACTGCATTATTAACATAATTATTTATCATATTGTTTTTGCTGTATTCAAGGGGCACCCACCCACCAAGTTTCAGGAACGTGCGACCCTCGGTCTCCGAGAAAATAGACTTTGACCTCCCTTGACCTTATATGACCTCTAATGACCTTGACGTGACCTTTGAAATTTTCGGCATCGACAATCGACCCTACCCTCCAAGTTTCATGTCCATACACCAACGTCAAATGAAGTAAACGATGGTGTATGGACATGAAACTTGGAGGGTGGGGTTGATTGTTGATGCCGAAAATTTTGAAGGTCACAACAAGGTCATTAAGGGTCATTCAAGGTCAAAGGAGGTGAAATCGGGTAAACTTTGGTATCCGACGAAACTTGGTGGGTGGGTGATGTTGTGAAACGCCGAAAAATGTTAAAGTCACGACAAGGTCATCAGGGGTCATTTCAAGGTCAAAGGGGTCAAATGGGGTAACGTTGGTGTATGGACATGAACTTGGAGGGTGGGGTTGATTGTTGATGCCAAAAAATTTTGAAGGTAATGACAACGTCATTAGGGGTCATTCAGGTCAAAGAAACCGCAAAAACCAAAAAGTTAAATTCAAGCCAGGTGATCGCGAAACCCAGTGATGCGAAAACCGGGAACCGCCTAGTACTGTAATTATTACCGTATTTTTGTTGGAAGAATGCAGTATATATTGCAAAAATTTACAATATCTTTAATGGTGTACGGTGAAGTACAAATTTTACAGTATTATACGCAGACATTCTACAATTAAATTCTCCCAAAAGGGCAGTCAGGGGCTGCGCCAGGGGGTGACGGCGCGGCGTTTCACCTCTCTGAGAGTTTTCAAAATCAGGAAAAAACAGCTTGGCGAGTTTTACAAGCGTGCGTGGGAGGGAGGGGGGGGGCGTAGAGGGGGGGGGGGGGGGGGGTTTTTTGGGGGGGCTTTTTAAATTTGGGGGGTTTTCGGGTTTTTGGGGGGTTTGGTCTTTCGGGGGAAATCTTCTCAGCCCTTTTTGTACGCTTTTTTACAACGAGGTGTTAAATGAAAGAGTTCAAGACCTAGGCAACAAAATGGATATTTTCCGAAAACTTTCAACTCGTCTGACTTTGGCACAGTACGATCGAAAAAAAACATGGCCGAGATCTTTTTGTGCCAGTGAATAGGGCTTTGCAATGTGCATTATTGCTTCTATAAACATCAGAAAACGCAAGTTTGTTTCCCACGGTACTTGATGGGGCGTATGTGCCCGGCTATGTGCAAGTATCAGCTGAGATGAATAGTGTCAGGCTCTCATACAAGTAGAGAACACAATAGACATAAATTCTATGCACGCTCACGTATCAAATCATCGCGAGTTTTTCTTCCCCGCGCATGTCGAGTTTCCACGCGCTGTGTATCGAGTTTTCCTCGCCATATGTCGGTGTGCACGTTTATCTGTCGAGTTTTACCAGCGCTATATTTCAGTTTTGCCCGCTATCAATCGAGTTTTGCTCTCTATATGGTGAGTTTGACATAACTCATTGTCCAGTTTCATCAAAATCTCGACATGAATTTTTTCTCAACCTGAGGAAACTCGACATATTGTTTGGTGTCTGTGTACAAAAATCAATGTCGAGTTTGCTCATTATGAGAAAACATCATGTCGAGTCGCTCATGTTGAGAACAAAAAAGCAGGTCCAGTTTGCACATGTTAAAAAAATCATGTCCAGTTTTTTTAAAAATCGGCATGATTTATTCTGGACATGTCTATTTCTGACATGATTTTAAGGAAACTCGGCACATAGAGTTCAACTGGATAGGCAGCGCTGTAACTCGACATATAGCGGGTAAACCGTATACATCGCAATAACCCGCCCATTATTGTAACGTGAGCGTGCCCATATAATCGGAACAGCCTCTTCTACCTTTAAGCAATCATGCATTTGCGTAAAATTAGGATTTATTTTAATTGGAGCATATTTTCGTATTCCAAAACCGTTGAACTGCATTAGTAAACTCCACTGTAAAGTTTTATTTTTCTGAATATTTGTGGCATGAATAACGGACGAGGACGAGTCGTACATGGGTCGTGGAACCAGAAGATGATGGATTACAGGGATAGCAGCGATATTGTGAGAGAATCGAAAAATGTGGGAAATGCCTTTGGTTTAACTTATAACCGGGATAATTGTACAATTCCATATAAATGTTTTAATAATAAACAACCGCCAAATAGTGAAACAATATATTTGAGGAATTTTGCATAACCGTCTCCCGCAAATAGACTACAGCGATGACGTCTCAGCTACAATAAATAGCTAATTGTGGTTTACAGAATAAGAAGCAAAGCTCAATGTTTGTGTTTGAGGTCAATGTAATTGATCATGGTTCATAATATCACGCTTAAACTGTGATTTTTCACCGAAAAGCTTTTTTGATTCGGGCATTTGATAACGCACGTATAGAAATTAAAGAATCGAATAAAAATAACTGTCTTGTCTTTATACACGGTTTCAAACGTGCATGTTATATTTGACATACCAGCCAGTAACAAAAAAATACCAAAAATATGAATTTTGATAATTTTTCGTGTTCGGATTAGCACATGACCGACTCCCTCAACTAAGAATTGATTATCAAACCGCCTAAATCGGTTTGTGGGTTGTATCCACAGATTTCTATTTATAACAATAGATAGCGTACGCCCGTTTGACGAATAGGCGGCCACCGTAACCGTGTTTGAAAATTATAAAATATTCATTACGGTCATCCATTCGAACTCGCACGCGCACGCGCATGCTCTGTAACCTGTTGGCTCTGAAACGGTACATCGTTCTAATGCAAAGCCTGAATATATGAAATAAATTGGACAACCACGCGTATGGACTCAGGCAATGACTACATTGGTAACCACGCTATGGAATAAGTACGCACTGTGGAAAGATGGTTCCGGCTTTTGAGCTGCGTTCCCTATCTAGTGTTATAAATAGAAATCATTGGTTGTATCTGTATTGCCGCCTATGGCAAGCCATAAAGGCCATACGATGCTGCAGCAACGCGTTGCGGAGAAAGTGGCAACGCGTTGCGACATTTCGGCACCGCGCTGCGACATTTCAGCACGCTTTGCGGTGTCTGCCATCCAAAATCATGAATGTCTGTGACGTATTTCAAAAAATAGACCACCCACGTTGCTAATCTTTGCAACGCGTTGCAAACCTTCACAAAAACCTGCTGTTTGCGAAGCTTCCCAACACGTTGCAAGCCTTCACCACGCGTTGCTAAGGTTAACAAGCCATAGGGACTAACGTAGGCCGCAACGCGTTGTGAGAAGTCCAACGCTTTGCGGACATTTTCGGCAACGCGTTGCGACTTTAAGCAACGTCGTTGCGGTTCTCCATAAATCTGAATTTCTGTGACGTATTTCAAAATATAAATCCCTCACACCAAACGCGTTGCGACCTTCCAAACGCGTTGCGAACCTTCACACAACGCTTTGCGTCATTACGTTATGACCCTTTTGCCTTCACAACGCGTTGTGAAGTTTGCAACGCTTTGTGCACGCTCGCAACGCGTTGTGATTGCTTTCAAGCGTTGTGCACAGCCCTAGGGTCATACGTAATTGCCGCAACCCGTTGTGGATCTATATTTGAATACGTCCACAGAAATTCATATTTTGCATTGGCCGACAGCCGCAACCGCGTTGCCGAAATTTCGCAACTCGTTGCTATTTATTTCTCACAACGCGTTGCGGCAATACTTTATGACCCTTAATGCTTGTGGACCTCGCAACGCTTTTAAAAGCTCACACGCGTTGTGAATTCGCAACGCGGTTTGTGAAGGCTTTGCCCAACGCGTTGTGAGTTTCCACAACGCGTTTGCTAGATACTTTGCCACGCTTTGTGGGTCTCTTTTTGAATACTCCAGAATTCCACGATTGTGATGGCCGACAACCGCCCCGTTGCTGAAATGTCCAACGCGTTGCCGAATGTCGCAACGCTTTGCTTCTTTCCTCGCAACGCTTTGCGGCTAACGTCTACTTGCTTTAATTGGGCTTGCCATAGCCGCCATCGTCCCTATGGCAAGCTATAGGCCATAACGATTGCTGCAACGCGTTTGCGAAAATAGCAACGCGTAACGACATTTCGTTTCGGCACCGGTTTGGCGAAGTCGGGCGAATCAAAATCATGAATTGCTGTACGTATTTCAAAAAATAGACCCACAACGCGTTTGCTAGACTACTTTGCACGCGTTTGCAAAACCTTCACAAAACGCGTTTCGAGCTTCACAACACGCGTTGCAGCTTCACCACGCGTTGCTAAGGTTCAGAAGCCATAAGGGTCCAACGTATTGCCGCAAAACGCGTTTGAGAAAGTCACACGCGTTGCGACATTTCGGCAACGCGTTGCGACATTTCGTCAACGCGTTGCGCGGTGTTCGGCCATCAAAATCATGAATTCTGTGACGTATTCAAAAATAATAAATCTCACAAACGCGTTTTGCGTTCGACCTTTCGCAACGCGTTCAAACTTCAACAGACAGCTGCGGCAATACGTTATGAACCCTTATTGCTTCACAACGCGTTGGAAGTTTACAACTTGTTGTGACTCGCAAATCGTTGTGAAGCTTGCACACCGCGTTGTGAAGGCCATAGGGTCATAACGTCAGCGCAAACGCGTTTGTGGATCGATTTTTTTTGAAATACGTCACAGACATGCATGATTTTGAGTGCCGCCAAACCGCACGCGTTGGCCGAATGTCGCAACGCGGTGCCTAATGTCGCACGCGTGCCAAAATGTCGCAACGCGTTGCTACCTCTCACACCGCTTGCAAAAATCTTATACCCTTATGGGCTTGTGACCTTCGCCCGCGTTTGTGAAGGTTGCAAGCGGTTGTGAAGGTCGCAACGGCGTTGTGCTGCTTGCACGCGTTGTGCAGTTTCGCACACGCGTGCTAGCTCTTTGCAACTCGCTGTGGGTCTACTTTTTGAAATACGTCACAGAATTCTCATTCTAAAGATTTTCGAGGGGGGGCCGCAACGCGTTGCCCACTTTCTTGCAATACGCGTTGCCGAATGTCGCCACGCGTTGCTGAATGTCGCACGCGTTGCGTCAATACGTTATGGCCTTTATGGCGGTCCATACTTATTGCTTCAACAACGGGTGTGTCAAGTTTCAACGTGTTGTAAGCTCGCAACAGTTGTGATGCTTGCAACGCGTTGTGAAGGCCATAAGTCATAACGTATTGCGCAACGCGTTGTGGATCTATTTTTTAATCCATCAATTCCATTGAATTGATGGATTTATTGCCATCGAGAGCGGCTTGTTTTAATATGTCGCGCTCTTCTATTTGCGAAACAAGTCGGCCGTTTTATGTCCTTTTTCGCCGAAAATTCGGCAAATTGTTCTAGAGCTAATGGGCCTTTCCTTCGCCTTAGGTTTTTAATTTTGGATTTTTAGTGACGGTAGTCAGTTTGGGGTACTTATATCTTTTTGTCAATTTTTGGACATCATTTGATGCCGGTTCTTGTCGTCTTTCTTACTGAATGCTATGGTTATGTGCACCATTAACCGGTTCTAGTGGGGGGTTCTTCGGGCGACAATGAAATGGTGTACTCTTGTTACCATATCTACCAGGGCTTACCAGGACTGAGGTTCCAAACACAGTTCGAGTTCTTTGACTTGATAGATTTTAGTGTAAACACATTTCCCTGGATGAAGGGCTCCCGACTACTAATATATAGAGATGACACAACAGAAGTGTTTTAACTTGAGTATCATACTTGAGTTAATGTTACTACTCGGGGTATTTTGCACCAGTCTCAGAATTTTTCAGCAAAATATAATTTGTACTTTAGTAGCAAAACTTCAAATATTAATCCGGTACCTTATCAAATTTTGGTAATCGTGGTATCCGTCCTTTTTTCCCATGATGCATTTATACTGACTATGCATAGGGTTTTATGGTAAGGATGGGTGAAAAGTGGGGTTGTTGGTTTTGGTTTTTGGTTTCGAGCGACGACAAAGTTAGAATTTTTAGTTTATGTATATTGTTATATTTTTAGAGGTCTTTGAGAAACAAGTTTGGTGTACGCTGAGAACCTTATCCTGGTTGGTCATTATTAAGTTTCTTGTTGGCTGTTCTCGATACCGTGGACATTGCTGCGCATGTTACCACCATGCCTCGCGTGGCTGTTCCCTAACGATGTACCCTACGTTGCCGTTTTTAAGGCCCTTGAAAACTGTTGAAAACCAGTTTCTGGAGATTTTATAATGGTCCTTGAAAGTTGAAGGCACTTAAAGATATTAGGTTTTCTAGATGAAATATTCGATCCGATAAATATGATAAACAAAAGAGTGTATTCCTGCGACAGCGGTGGACAATACTTCGAATATTTTAATATCCTTACACTGGATACTATCTTTGCGATTGTGGAACGACAAACACGCTTGCCCTACTACGGTTTTCGATTTTGTTCGACGGTGCTTCCCTACAATGATTGGGCCTGGGCCTAACATTACTTTTTACTTTGAATATCCCGCGTCTGTTGTTTGTTGAAAGCGCAAATGTTGAAATAATGGCGTAAGCATATCAATACTAAGGGAATCTTGGAACACATCTGCAGAAATCATTACATTTGGGGACTAGGAATATCCTAAATTTCAACACTAGTCCGCAAAATTTGTCAATAATAATCCTCTATTTTTAATAGAGGATATTCCCTCAAAGTGGCCTGAAACATCGAAATTAATAAGAATTTTTTTTAAAACCCGTAAACCCGACAATTTTCTCTGGCTACCAGTATTTCATGACCCATCTGATCCTATTACTTGTTCAAAAACCAAGCGTCATGTATTGCTGTAAAAGAGATGTCATATACGAGTGTTATCAAGCTTCTGCATTACAGATCATTGTAAGGCTTGCCGTGGTAACCTGGAGTTGTAATTTAACTGTTTATTACATTTGCCGATAATACCTTCATCATCTAGTCAAAAGAACCCACGTACCCCCAAGTCTCATATTGAGTATTATAAGTGGCCTCTAATGACCCGATATGGCCTTTGACCCCTTTGTCAATCTACCTAATACAACACTTCTGAAACTAAATGCTATGACAAACTAAAGGAACCCCCTTGTCAGGACTCTTAACGGTATGCGCCAATGCCTATGGATGACCCATGTGCCCTTTTGACCTCTAATGCCCTATGTGACCTTTGACCCCATTTGGTCAAATCTATACTAAAAAATCACTTGTGGGCTGTGGGTTTGTCCGGCTCTGTGTTTCACACACCGTCCTTTTACAACGGATCTTAATTTTTGGTGTGGTGATAGAGCTCCAACGTACGATGTTTGTGGTCACGATTTGGAGGGTCATTTTTTGGTCAAGGTCTCCAGGGGTCGTTGTCGGTAACTTGGACTTGGCTGTGCTTTGCGTCATGGATAGAGTTTTTGGGTAGTGGTAGAGTTTTCGTTTCGCGCCGTACGAGTTTATGGTCACATTTTCGTAGGAGGTCATTTGGGGTCAAATGTCATTCAGGGTCATGGAAATGAATTGCTGTTGAGATAAAATAAAACGTATAACAAGTAAGACACTAATAACACTTCTTAGGCAAAAAGATAAGATAGTCTTTGGTTTCTGAGATAGTTTTTCTCCCGACTTTCGGATGACCAGCACAGCAATTATTTTTTAATATTAACCATTTAACTGCTAAAGGCTATGCTGCGTCTTAAAGTGTTACAAATTAACTCTTGGTCCAAAGGATAAGGCCTACTACAGATTAATGAACCTTTGTGTTTGCGTTTTTGGCCCTTTTTGAAGATTGCTCAATCATTGCCCTTAGTGCAAAAGTGTTAGTTTATAATTATTTAGGGCCTGGTTGTGGACTTGGTTCCTACTGACTGTTCCTCAAATGGGAACTGTCATACGGCAGAGCCCTGTCATTTTTTTTCGGGAAAGCTTTATTTTTAAGAGCGTCTATCTCATGATGCAGTTCATAACTATGTAGGTGGCTTCGTTTTCAAGTTACGAACTTTAAATTTGACTTTTACTTCAAGCGTTTTCATGTCTTCTTAAAAAAAAATCCAAGGGCAAAGTTCTACTGACAGTTCCTTAAAATGTGAAGCTTTTCAATTATCTCTACGCAATATCATTGGCGTATCCCTCTGAGTGATGTAGTAACCTGAATGCCGCTAATTTTTTTTTAATCTCCTGATTCTCATCAAATCTCCGATTCCAATCAAATATCCCTGTCAAAATTCATGTTGGCAGCTCTGCTGCAAGGTCATCCAGGGGTCGTTTTCGGTAACTTAACCATGCTTGACGTAGGTAGTAAGTTTTGGTATGGTGGCAGAAATTTCGTTCGCCTAACGAGTTTTGTGTCATGTTTTTTCGAGGGGTCAGTTTGGGGTCACGGTCATCCAGGGTCGTTATCGGGTACGTGGCTGTGCTTTTGACGTATGGATATGAGTTTGGTATGGTGAGAGTTTGGCCATACGAGTTTTGGTGGTCATGTTTTTCGAGGGGTCATTTGGGTCAAAGTCATCCGGGTCGTTTTATCGTGTAACTTGGCCGTGCTTTGACGTATGGATATGATTTTGGTATGTGGTAGAGTTTTGCCGTACTAGTTATGGTCCTATTTTCGAGGAGTCATTTTGGGGTCAAAGGTCCTTCAGGGGTCGTTGCAAAATGATGATGGTGTTTGAGATAAATAGAAACGTATAAACAAGTAAGAAAATAAGTACACATTCTTAGGCAAAAAGATAATATAGTCTTTGGTTTCTGACAAGTTTTTCTCCCGACTTTCGGTCTGGACACACAGCAATATTTTTTATTTAACCATTTAACTGCTCCAGGCTATGCTGCGTCCCTTAAAGTGTTTACAATTAACTCTTGGGCAAAGGGGATAGGCCTACAAGATCATGCACCTGTTTGATTTGCTGTTTTGACGTTTTGAAGATGGCTCATCATTGCATTAGTGCAAATGTGTTAGGTTATAATTATTTTAGTGCCTGGTTTGGACTTTGTTCCCACTGATAGTCCCTAAACGGGGTCTGTCAGACGGCGGAGCCCCGTGTCCAATTTTTTTTCGGGAAAGCTCAATTTTTAAGAGCTCTATCTCATGCTGCCGTTCATAACTATGTAGGTGGCTTCGTTTTTTCAAAGTTACTAACCTTTAAAGTTGACTTTTACTTCAATCTTTTTCAATGTCATTCTTTAAAAAAAAATCCCAATGGACTAAGTTCCTACTGACAGTTTTCCTATAAATGTGAAGCTTTCAATTGATCTCTAAGACAATATCCATTGGCGGTATCCCTCTTGAGGAGGCATTAAATTACACCGAAATGCTCGCTATTTTTTTTAATCTCCCTGATTCTAATCAAATCTCCGATTCCCAAGATCAAATATCCCTGATTCCAAAATCTCAATGTTGCAGCTCTGCAAAGGTCATCCAGGGGTCGTTTCGGGTAACTTAACCATGCTTTGAACGTTGGATAGAGTTTTTTGGTATGGTGGTAGAATTTCGCCATACGAGTTGGTTGTGGTCATGTTTTTCGAGGGGTCATTTTGGGGTCAAAGGTCATCCATGGGTCGTTATCGGTTAACGTGGCTGTGCTTGACGTATGCATATGAGTTTTTTGGTATGGTGGTAGAGTTTTGCCATACGATTTGTGTCATGTTTCGAGGGGTCATTTTGGGGGCAAGGTCATCCAGGGGTCTTTACGGGTAACTTGGCCGTGTTTTTGACGTATGGATATGAGTTTTGATATGGTGGTAGAGTTTTGCCGTACCACTTTTGTGGTCACATTTTCAAGGGTCATTTTTGGGTCAGAAGTCCTTTAGGGGTCATTAAGTGGGTATGGCTGTGTTTTCATACCCCTGCTTTGACCCCGTTTATGGATATGAAGCACCCCGGGTGCTAATTAGGTCGATTACAATACCTTGGTTCTGTTCTGAAAACATTCCCAGGCATTGACTCATCTAAACGGGTATACTCAGATAGCGAAGACCACGCGCAGCGCGGGCTCCCAACACTAGTATATACAATTTCTGCAAAATTAAGTTACAAGTGACCACCAATCATGCTCAAAGGAACTTGTAGGACCCATATACGGTAGTAGAGTTTGACCTTTAATGACATAAAGGACCTTGCCCCAACGTTTCAAAACCTTGCACCATCTATATATTATACCGGTGGTCTGTCTGTCACTGTGGCTGTCTGTCTGACTGCATATGTCTCTGAGGAACGAGGATAGAACCTTCCGCAAATTACTTGGTGTGTGGGTGCCCCTTAACCTTACGAAGACCGAGTCTGTTTTGGTTAGTGGCTCAAAGAAGGTCATCCGGATCAGTCAAAGTCAAGGAGGCTCCAATGGGGTTGGTTAAACTTTGGTTGTTGTATTCAGGCGACGAATACTTGGTGGGCGGGGGTTCGCGCTTGTTGAGGATGATTGAAAATTTTAAAGGTCATGGCAAGGTCATCAGGGGTAATTCAAGGTCAAAGAAACCGCAAAAAAACGAGGGTAATTCAAGCCAGGTGATCGCAAACACAGGTGATAAGCCAAGTCCGAGGATCGCCTAGTAAACTACTTTTATTAAAGAAACCACCGGTCCAGAACTTTATGGTATGGACAGAATGACCTCTTAGGCCCATATGACTTTTGACCGCCAATGACCCTACTTGACCTTTGACCCAAACATATCTGAAACATTCTTCCAAGTAAGTTGTATAGCCACCAAACTTGTCAGATAACCACTGGCCCAAGACCGTGGGCGATATGTCAATGGACTGTAATGACCCTTACATGACCTATGACCCCACAACTTCACATTCCCTAACCATCCAATTGATGGATTCTTGGCATCATTATGCACTAGTTTGAAATAGGTCACAGAAAATGTATGATTTTGATTGGCCGACACCGCAACGCACGTTGCCGAACGAAAATTCGCCCAACGCGTTGCCGAAAATGCCGCAAACGCGTGCTACTTTCTCACAACGCGTTGCCGGCAATACGTTTTGACACTTATGGCTTGTGAACTTCGCAAACGCTGTGAAGTTGCAACGCGTTGTGAAGGTTCGCCAAACCGCTTTGTGAAGGCTTGCTTGCCAACGGTTGTGAGTTTTCCACAACGCGTGATAAGATTACTTGGCAACGCGTGTGGGTGTGGGTCTAATTTTTGAAATAACGTCACAGAAATTCGTCATTTCAACTGGGCCACGACGCCGCAAAACGCGTTGTACTTCTTGCAACGCGTTGCAGAATTGTCGCAACGCGTTTGCCAAAATGATCGCAACGCGTTGCTGTGAAATGTCGCAACGCGTTGCGGCAATACGTTAGGCCTTATGGCCTTGCCATAATCGTCTGGAGGCCATGGGCGTGGTACCTTGCCGCCCTTATATACTTTTCGGTCAATTCAGAAAACCTGCTCCATTTGGGATTCCAAACGGTAATTTAGTGGTGTTTGTGGAATTCTTATGCCATTTTCCACGCCGCCCTCGGTCCCATGACATTACAAAATCACCTCTTAAAACCTTATTCAATAATCTTATAAATATCATAATTTTGGAATCAATTATTGACTTCGTAATCCGTTTATGGGATTAGCCCATTAACCCGCTGCAAAAACAGTGTAATTTACAATAACGGTCACAACTCTCAGTGATTTCCCGAAGATCTCAAAATTTTGAAATTTGCAGGAATAGCTAAAATGAAGGATAAGCCTGATAGAGTTCTCAATTAGTACTTTCCAACTGAAGAAATTGACAGAAAAGGAAGAAAACGGCAGTGGTTCAAAGATACGGATCTGTTGTAGTAAGTTTCTCCCGAACGGACATATCCTAAATTTTTTGAATTTTGTCTTTATTACTCGCTTCTGGTCATACAATTTGCAGGGATGTTGGGATACTCCGTACATGTTTCCCACCCGGGCTTGTTAGACATCAAAAATCTTGTTTTTTTGTATTTTTATGATTTTTTTTTTCGATTTGCTGATTTTAGCAAATCACTGATAAGCTCTGATAGTGCCTTTAAATATTCGTGACCAGATTTAGCCTTTTATTCGAGTCCCGTCCGATACAAGCGTACGCACTCTGGTCGCGCCGGATGTTGATGCGGATTTGAATTCACTGTTCGCTACTGTTGCTGTTAGGATGGCGATGGCATGTCCTCACACCCCACCCCCACCCCCGATAGAACCAACGCTCATGTCAACGTTGCCTGGTTTCAAGTCAGTTACAAGGTCTGTTATGCATCCTTTTCCTTTTCTTCTCCATCATGAGCCCGCTATAATCCTCACCCCTGAGGCCCGTCAACTCATTCTTCACCTTAGCACAAACAGTGGCGGTAATGGGGGGGGGGGGGGGGGGGGGGGGGGAGGTTGTGCCGAGGTAATTTTTTTTGAGGTGGCGATTTCAGGTCCTTATCCATAGACAACTGGTTCCAACGCAGTTGGGGGGGGGGGAATATTTGGCGCTGCTTACCGGCCACTCTCCAACAGTTTTTGGATAGTGAGAATAAGCCCTTCGCAATTTCAGATTCCAAGATGCTTATTTTTGTATACCAGACAATCTTTTTGGAAATAACAAAATGAGGCTACTGCATAATTCACTGTGGTGAACTTTGCCGTTTTCTTCACAAAATGTCTCTTCTTGGGTTTTATTTATGAACTATGCGGTCTCAATTTCTTCATGACAGTTAGTAATTACAGTTGAATATGACATTAACAACATGAAAGACACCTGTTTTAAAAACCCAGTTTAGTAGTAATTTTGTGGAAAACTCAAAGTTTTTTGACTTTTTTTCTCCTGGTTACCTAAGGAATATTTGAGCTATATTACATTAGATTTAGAGGCAGTTTAAACAATTGACCCCATATAGTAACTTTACCCCCCTCCAGGGCCACACACAGCAATGGGTCCTCCGGCGACTTTTTCATATTTGCCAAGTTATATTTTTCTCTGAATTTTCCCATGTTCAGAATATTGGTACCAGTCGTTTCGTCTGAATCTATTTGTGATTTCAATCTGATTCTTTCTTCCCCGCTCCGTAAAGCCAATAACCTGGGAGGTTTGGGGGGGGGGGGTATGAACTTCTTGCCTGGTATTATTGCATTACCATGACAAGTTAACTGTTCAAGCGCTTTCACTTCAGGGGAAAATGCGTGCTGGCGTGGCATTGTTAATTAATTGTTTAATAATGCCGTTTGATAATGCATCCCCCTGATATCACGCATGCAATTCCAATCGGGTCATTATGGCACGCATGCATAATTTTATTTTGAGGTAAGCGAAAAACAAAGAAAACAAAACACTTCGAAAATAATGCTTCTCGGTGGTTTTATTATTTGACCCCGTATTTTTAGTGTGTATAGAGATACGTACGAAAGCATGCGATACATTTGGTTTCGAGAACTAGCTTGTTTATTTTAAAGTTCCGTCCATATTCCCGCCGCCTTGTGGTAGATTCCAGAGACGTACGCAGTCTTATTTTTTTGGGGTGGGCAGGACTTTGAAAAACGTGGACCCCATGGCCCTTTTTTAACAACTCATCACCAAAAGTGGACTTTGGTTGTCAAAGTTTAAATTGGACTATTTTTTTAATCAGCAAAAAGTTGAACTTTTGTCCCGTTTGTGGACTTTTGTACGGGCCTACTTTTTGACAATTAAGCTTAGGTATTACTCTCTAAATGCACAAGTCCACTCCCCAAAAGATACGGGCCTACATATTTTTGACAATTAAGCTTAGGTATTACTCTCTCTAAATGAAAATGTCACTCCCCAAAAGAGTGAAACTCTTGGAAACCACTCCAAAATGAGTGGTTTTCCACTCGAAGAGTAAAATCACTCAAAAGAGTGGATTTCCTCCGTTTGAGGATTAAACGAAGGACAACACTTTTGAGTAGTGAAACGAAGACAACACGAAAACCGAGTGGAAATCCAATCTTTTTGGAGTGATGTTTACTCTTTGAGTGAAAATTCTCTTTTAAGTACAACCCTCATTTTGGAGTGATTTACAAGAGTTTCACTCTTTTGGGGAGTGAAATTTTTCACTCGTTTACATTTAAGAGAGCACAAGACTGGGGACAACATTCCAGGAGGAGGCGTTCCAAACATTGAAGAAAAAGTTGACAAGTGCTCCCATCTTAAAGCCAATATGGCACATATTTTGAAGAGCGCCCCAATTTTCAAAATTTGATATTTTTTGCAGAGTTTATTGTTGGTATTGTCTACAAAACTACACCTGCAAAAGAGAATGCTAACAAATCGTATTGAAAAAAATAAGCATTTGTCATTAAAATTGGGACCCAGTTGGACTTAACGGCGGAGCTGGAA